>PVJA010028029.1:5409-28069 GCA_004027025.1 Myocastor coypus
AAAAAAAAAAAAAAAAAAAAAAAAAAAAAAATCCTGGAAATATAATTCTTTTTTATTTATTTATTTATTTATTTCATTTTTTTCTTGTTTCAGAACTTTTGTTTGTTTATGTATTTTTATGGCCGGCTCAGCCTGCCCTGAGGGCAGGGCTGGCGCAGCATGTAGTGCTGGGGATCGAACTGCAGTCCCTGTAGCCACACAAGCTTTCCTAAGCAGGCGCTTTAGAGACCACTGAGCCATCCTGCCAGGCCCCTTTTTTGTCTTTTTGACACAAGGTCTCCCCCTTTTGACACGGACAAAAGTGAGGCTGGCCTTGAGCTCACTTTTGTAGCCCAGGCTGGTCTCAAACTCGCACCAGTCCTCCTGCCTCAGCCTCTTGAGTGCTGGGATTACAGGCGTGAGCCACCACACCTGGCTTGGAAATATAATTCAATGGTAAAGTGCCCCTGAGTTCAACTCCTGGTGCTGAAAATATGAATGAATGAATGAATGAATGAATGAAAAATTAAATGAATAGTGTATTATCAGCCAGGTATAGGGACACATGCCTGTAATCCAGCACTGGAGAGGCTGAGGCAGGAGGATCGCTGTAAGTTCAAGACCAGCCTGGGATCTGCAGTGAGTTTCAGGCCAGCCTGTACTACACAGGGAGGCTCTCTAAGACAAACGCAAAAAAGTGCGTTGTCAATGGAAGGAACCAGTCCTGAAGATAGGGCTCCCAGGAGGGACACCAAGCACGAGGGCAGGCACTCTGATGGGGACAGAGGGGCTCCAGGAAGGGTCCAGGACTCCAGTCCCCCCGCCACGCCTGGCTGACCTCCTGCACAAGCTCCCAGTGCTGCTTGCGCCCCAGGGAGAAGCTGGTTTCCTGCTGGTAGCCGGCCAGAGCCTCTCCTCCCCTTTCCCAGCAGAGTCAGGGAGGGGCGCGGCAGCATGCAAAATTGTAGCCCAGCCTGGTCACAGCACAGGGCACCAGCGTGCATGGCCGCACTCCCAGCAGCTCGGGAAGCTGAGGCAGGAAGATGGCTGGAAGTCACGAGGGCCAACCAACCTAGGCAGCATAGTGAGATTCATCTTAACGGCCAAAGCAAACACATGAACTAAAACAGAAGACGTGTGTCCGGCTTTGAGCTTCCCCTCCCCTGGGCCTGCTCTGAGAAGAAAGAGCAGCGTCCACCACGGGCACATCGTGCGTGCGCTGCCTCTACGCCAGCCCCAAGAGGGAGGCTTCCTCTCTCTGTCAGTCCCTGTTCTGCTCAGAGCAGTGATGCAGTCAGCTTCTACCGCCAAAGTCTTTCATGAACCTTGAGTCCCCATCAGGCTTCTGAGCCTGGAGCCCTCTGTAAAAGAAAGAGCGAGTCCAGTTCCATTTCATTTCCTTAACATTTTAATTCATCAATTAGTTTTCTCGCCTCGTATGCCTTTCTACCTAGGACACACAACCTAGAGGGCCTAGAACACAAACTTGATAAATTTAATCCCGATTTTAAAAGTTTCTCCATAGCAAAAATTATCCTGTAGGAAAAAAAGAAAAAAAAAAAAAAAACATAGAAAATGTTTGCAACTGAGCCAGGCATAGTGGCGCATGCCTGTAATTCCAGCACTTGGGAGGCTGAGGCAGGAGGAGTGTTGCAAGTTCGAGACCAGCCCAGGCTACAAAGTGAGCTCGAGGCCAGCCTGAACTGCATAGTAAGACCCTGTCTCAAAAAGACAAAGAAAAAAAAAATGTGACTAACATTATAAAGATACAGCTGATTTCTTTAATATAGAAACAGCACCCACTGTTTAATAGGAAAATGACTTATCCTCTTCAGTAGGGAAAAAAATGAGCAAAGGATGTGAACAGAAAATTCAAAGAGGGCTGGGAAAGTAGCTCAGTGGAATAAGCGCCTGTCTGGCAACCACGGAGTCCTGAGTTCAATCCCTGGTACTGGAAAAAAAAAAAAAAAAAAATCAGAGAAAAAAATTCAAATGCCTTTTTTTTTTTTTTCCTTTCCCATGCTGTGGGTCAAACCAGCACCAGAGCACATGGCAGCGCCCCGCTCTATCCACACCCCCCAGATGACTCTGGAACATTTGAAAACATGCTCTACCTCACCTGCAATAACAGAGCGGCATACTTCAGCTGGCAGGGACCTACCGCTCCTGCCTATCAGATTGGCAAAGGGCAAGCATCTGTCAGCTCACTGAGCTGGCAAAGATGCCTAGAAACGCGGCTCAGGTCTTTCTGCTGAGCTCATAAGTTGGAACGGGGCTCTCCGCGAAAACAATTTGGCAACAGCTAAAGCAATAATAAAAGCACATTCACGTTGACCCAGCCGTTGCACTTTGCTCTTTGTTTTGTTTCGTTTTGTCTTAAACCGCCTAATTATGTCAGCCATTCGAAAGTGAAGTAAAACAAATGTGAAAGGTCTTCTTGCCCCTGACACCTTGCCCTCTCTGCCTGGCCCCGATGGTGTGGCGGTCTTCCTCCGCCAGAAGCACGGTGCTGTTTCTGTTTTGGAGCCAGACTCCCACGGACTGAAGACCCCAGAACTCTGAGCCAAAGCAACTGCTTTCCTCCTTTACATTGTGGGTGTTGGGCTGGTGAAATAGCTCCGCGTTCTAAGTGCCTGCCTGGCAAGCGAAAGATCGTGGATTCGTGGATTCAACCCCCGGTTCTGCGTGCCATGCTGGCCACGGAAACCGGGCGTGGTGGCGCATGCCTGTAATCTCAGCGCTGGGGAGGCTGAGACGGGAGGATCGCTACGAGTCCGAGCCACAGAGCGAGACCCTGTACCAAATAAGTGAATAAAAACAATTTAAAAACATTGTGCGTAAAAAAAAAATAAATAAAAATAAAAACATTGCACGTGTCAAGAAATAAGTCCCTGCAACAGCAAAGCTGGCTAATATGAAGCATTATCTGTAATTGATTTATTTACTTTTTTTTATGTATTTGGTACAGGGTCTGCAGGGTCTCCCTATGTACCCTGGACTTGTAGTGAGTCTCCTGTTTTCAGACTCCGAAGCACGTGGATTACCTGTGTGTGCCACTATGCCCCGTCGCAATTGCCAGTCTCAGCAGGCCCCGAGGTGGGGCCAGCATGGGATGCCAGGAATTGAACTCGCGCAGCTTCGCTCTTCCTAAGCAGGCGTTTTAGTCCCCGATGAGCTATCTGGTCAGCCCTGTATTTAATTAAAATGAACTGTATCATATCTTTAATAATACTTTTCGGTTTCCAGTGTTCTATTTTAGTGTTAGGAGTATCAGCGGCTTGCTTTCTTTCTTTCTTTCTTTCTTTCTTTCTTTCTTTCTTTCTTTCTTTCTTTCTTGCCTTTTTGAGACAGGGTCTTGCTATGCAGATCAGGCTGGTCTTGAGCTCCTTTTTTTTTTTTTAGCCCAGGCTGGTCTCGAACTCACATCAGTCCTCCTGCCTCAGTCTCCCAAGTGCTGGGATTATAGGTGTGCGCCAAAGCTGCTTTTAAAGAAGTACTGTGTACAGATTGGTAGTTGTGGCGTCCAAGACTCAACACGCACAGATGCCGACGCTTAGGGACCGAGGCCGCCCAGACCCCTCACCCCAGGAGAACACCTACAAGCAGCCAGCGAGAGGTGAGGGAGCACTTTCTTGGAGATTTGCCCTGCGTGTCCCGCAATGGATAAATACCTGGGATTTCGGTTGAGTACTACAATATCTAGCGTCCCTCTCTCCTCCTGTCTCCCTATCCCGCCACATATTTACCCAGCCTATATGCATGTGTGCATGTATGTGTCTCTCTGGCTTATCTCCACTTTCCAGATGAAGGATGCTGAGGCCCCGAAAGGGTCCCACCACTGGCCCAGGGCACAGCAGACCGCCTTTCCACATGACCGCCCCCCCGAGAGGCAGTGGCGCATGGGTCTCACACCTCCTAGGACCCTTCCCACCTCCCCACTCCGCTCCTACCCTGAGGACCTTTCTGGGGCTTCTGTGATGGCAAAGTCTCAGAGCAGTACAGGTGGAGCCCAGAGGGGACAACAGGAGGGCAAAGGAGTCCCTCCTGGGGAGATGGATGGTGCTCACACACTTCCCTTGGGTACAGGCCCGGCCCTGACCCTTCCTGCCAGGCCCACACCCCTGGTGCACCTGAGGTTCTTCTCCTGGGTGTGGAGCCCCAGCGCTTGGAGGCTAAGGAAATCCCCCACCCAACCAAGCAGAAAACGGTAGGCGCTGGCGTCTCCACATCCCCTCAGCAGGATCCAACAGAGCGTGACCCAGGACGCTGTCACTCTGGCTGCCTCAGGGGGTTGCTGCCTGCTAGAAGGACCCACCTGAAACCACCAGCCCTTGGGGTCACTCCCAGGAGGAGGCAGGGTGCTAAACAGACCAGCAAATATTGCCCTGTGTAGGTTGAAGAGGAGTATAAACGTCAGAGCTTAACTAAGCACCAGGAGGGGCCCCAGGGAGACAGAGGCTAACTCAAGCTGTCTACACCGCAAGGATGGGGTTTTTCTGCCCTGAGTGAGTTTCAGCCTGAGGTACAGGCACAGTAGGAATATGAGAAAGCAGGCAACAAGATGCCTCCAAAAACACCCAAGTAGAGGAAGTGACAGGAAAATTACTCCAAAAGCAAACAGCCAAAATTCTGGAATAAGGCCAGAGTGGTGGTGCATGCCTGTAATTCCAGCACCCGGGAGGCTGAGGCAGGCTGATTGTCGCGAGTTTGAGAGCAGCCTGGGCTACACAGTGAGCTTGAGGACAGCTTGAATTGTATAGGGAGATCCTGTCTGGGAAAAAAAAAAAAATCCATCCCCCCAAACCAAAATCAAAAAACAATATTTATGAAATATATATATATATATATTTACTTATTTTGTGGGACCGGGGTTCAAACTCACGACCTTGCATCTGCCAGGTAGGCACTTGTGGCGCAGAGCTATCTCCCCAGCCCCCTATATGTTCTTATTTACGTTTTCAGCAGGTCTTTTGGCTAGGAATTTAAGACCATGGATGCTGAGAGTTATTATTGTAAGGCATTTATTGAATCCCGTCCTTGCGTTATTGTCCAATGCTGACCTTTTTTCTTTTGACCCCTCTCCCAGTCAGATGTACGCTTTCGTGTGGGGCCTTTGGTACTGGTGCCTCCTGCCTCTGGCTAGAATTCCCTTGAGTGTTTCCTGCATTGCTGTTTTTTTGCTTTTGTTTTTGTTTTGTCTTTTTGAGACAGGGTCTCACTGTGCAGCCCAGGCTGGTCTCGAGCTCACACTGATCCTCCTGCCTCAGCCTCCCGAGTGCTGGGATTTCAGGTGTGCGCCACCACGTCCGGCTTGCAATGCTGGTTTTTTGCTTTACTGTATTTGGTACAGGGTCTCACTACGAAGCTCGGACTCACAGCGATCCTCCTGTTTTCAGCTTCCCCAGCGCTGGGATCACAGGCGTGTGTACCACCATGCCTGGTCTCAACAGTGCCGCTTTAGTGACCATGTTTTGTTTTAGGATTTGTTTGACATGAAATGTCTTTACTTCCTCATAAACTTTGAAGGTAAATTTTGTAGGATATAAAAGTCTGGGTTGACAATTACTTCTTTTAGGGCTTGAAAAGCTTTGTTCCCAGCTCGCCTGGCCTGTAAGAGTTGTGCTGAGAAATCTGCTGTGGTGCTGATGGGCTTGGTTTTCTTTTTTTTTTTTTTTTAGGGCTTGGTTTTCTAAGTAACTCTTTTTTTTCCTCTAACGGCTCTTAGCAGTCTCTCCTTTTTCTGAATTTGTGGAATTTTGATTATGATGTGTCACAAATTCCTTTCTGATTATGGCTGTTTAAGGTTCATGTGCCTTGTGTACTTGAACATTGAATTATTTTTTTCCTAGATTTGGAAAGTTTTTGTGCTATGATTTCAGTGGATAAATTTTTTATACCTTTTGAGTCATTGTCTAATTTGTCCTTTATTCCTATAATTCATATGTTGATCTTCTTATGAGTCATCCAGCAGCTGCTGGGTTCAGTTTGCATGGTGTCTTGCTGTTTCTAGGTTATTGTTGAGTTTATGATGCTACACCGATCTTTTCTTAAATTTCTACTACTTTGTCCCCATATTGGTCAAATCTATTTGCCATCTTTCTGTTGGATTTTTCATGCTTTGCATTTCAGTGTGCTTGCTTTTCATAATTCCTATGTTTTTAAAAAATATAAGTATCATTCATAGCTTATATTGTCATATTTAATTTAATTAATTGATTGCTCATTTTTTTCTTTAAGCTGACTAAACATTTTACTAGTGGTGTCTTTATCTGTTTAGTAAGAGCCTCTTGCAGACCATAAGACATTTTATGAAATTGCTTTTGTGTGTCTTCTATGAATTATTCCAATTAATTGTTTGCTTGTTTGTTTTGAGATAGGGTCTCACTATACAATTCAGGCTGGTCTTGATCACTCAGCAATCCTCCTGCCTCAGCCTCCTGAATGCTATGAATATTCCAGCATTTTTTTTTTTTTCTTTTTTGAGATAGGGTTCTGCTATACAGTTCAGGCTGGTCTTGAGCTTGCTTTGTAGCCCAGGCTGGCCTTGAACTCACGATGATCCTCCTGCTTCAGCCTCCTGCATGCTGGGATTACAGGCAGGTGCCCCCAGGCCTGGCAGAGATTGAGAAATAGGGAGAAACTGTTTAAAAGAAAAGGAAAATAAGGAGAGGGAGGGGAAAGGAAGGAGAGAAAGAAAAAAAAGAGAAAAGAATGATCATATAAAAACTGAGTTTTATGAGGGGGGGAGAGAAAGATGTGTTGGAAAGGGGGTAAACTGAACATGGTGGCACACATCGGTAATCCCATGGCTTGGGAGGCTGAGGCTGGAGGCTCACTGTGAGTTCAAAACCATCCTGGGCTACAAGGTAGAAACCTTGTCTTAAAAAGGCAAGAAATAATAGCAAAGAAAAGAGGGGATGGTGGATATCAAGATATATCATGCCCAGGTACAAATTCCCTACAATGAATGTGGTCATCGTGTACCAATAAACTTAAAGAAAATGCACAGTCTGGCAGATTGGATCAAAAACCAAAATGCAACTGCATATTGCCTACACGAGACCCAGCTCATCCATAAAGAAATTCATAGGCTAATGGTGAGAGGATGGAAAATAATAGATCATGCAACCAGAGCCTGAAGCAAGCAGGAAGGAGGAGGTGTCTGGTTTTCAGTCACGAGAGAGCCTGAACCAAAAAATGGTCAGAACAGGCAAAGACTGCCGCTCCATGCTTCCAATGGAACAGCTCAGCAGGAAGAGACAGCAACTATGAAAGTCTAAGCCCTGAACACTGGTGAGCCCAACTTCATAAAACAAGAGCTATTAGACACAAAAGAACAAAGAGACACCAACACAATCACTGTGTGGGACACAAACACACAATGCCACAGTCAGGTCAGCTGGACAAAATATTAACAAAGAAATATCAAGGTAGACCCACTCCATTAAAAAAAAAAAAAAAAAGGACTCAGAAGATAGCTACAAAGTGTTTCATCCAACAAAAACAGAATATACATTTTTCTTGGCAAGATACAGGACTTTTTCCAAAAAGGACCATATCTTAGGCTATGAAGTATGCCTAGTAACTACAAAAGAATCGAAATAATTCTCTGCCTACTGCCTGACTATAGAAGAGTGAAGCTTGAATTCAACAGCAGAGGAAACCACAAAAATACAAACACATGGAGATTAGACTACTGGTTATGAGGGCCGGGGAGAAAGCGCAGAGGCATAGGCGCTTGCCGGGCAGGCGCAAGATCCTGAGTTCGATCCTTGGTCCATCAGAGAAGAAATAAATAAGCTCATAAATCCAAGGATGATGGCGACACACGATGTGCCCAAACCTTTGGGGCACAATGACGACAGTTCTACTACGGAAGTTTTTAGTTATGAATGCACGCAGTGAAATAATTTTTTTTTTTTAACGCAGTGAAATAATTGAGAGAGAAAAAAAAAACATGCTTCAGTAATACTAAATGAGTAACCTAGCAACATACCTTTGAGAGCCTAGAAACACAGGAGCAATTCAAGCCTGAAATTAATAGAAGGAAAGATCACTGTGGAAATTAATGCAATCGAGACCAGAAAACAATACAAAGGATCAATGAATCAAAAAGCTGGTTCTTTGAAAGAATAAACATGATTCATAAACCCTTAACTAATCTCACCAAAAAAAAAAAAACAAAAACAAAAGGAAATAAAGAGCCTATAGAAATGCAACTGGAAATGAAAAAGGATGAGCTCCAGTACTCTGGAGGCGGTGGCTGCAGGAGGATCACTGTGAGTTTCAGGCCAGCAAGGGCTAAATAAGCCAGTTCAAAGCCAGCCTGCACGGCAAATATTGACACTATGGGGGCGGGGGGGCAAAAATGGTCAAGAAAAAAAAAAGGGCTGGGGCGATAGCTCAGCAGTCTAAGCACTTGCCTGGCAAACTTAAGATCTCAAGTTTGATCCCAGGTACCGCATGTTGTGCCAGCCACTGAGACTGGGCATGATGGTGCACACCTATAATTCCAGCACTGAGGAGGCTGAGACAAGAGGATCACTATGTGTCTGAGCTATGTAGCAAGACAATAATCTTGATTTGTACCAAATCAATAATTTTTTTTTTTTGGCATTTTTTAGAGAAGGGTCTACAGGGTGTTCAGGGTCTCGCTACTAGATCAGACAGACTGGTACTGATCTGCCTGTTTATGACCTGCCAAGAGCTGGGATTACAGGCATGCCCCACTATACCCAGTCTCAATTGCTATCTCAGCGTGTGTCTGCATTCTTAGCTACTTGGAAGGTTGTGAAGGGAGGATTCCCTAAGATCATCATCAGCCTGGGCACACGGTGAAGGTTATCGCCTTACCCCGAATACAGGCACAAAGGAAGTTTATTTTTTGTTTTGTTTCTTTGTTTTTGTTTTTGTGGTACATATTGAGGTTGAGCTACATATTGAGCCCCTTCTAAATTATTTTTTTTTAATTTTGAGATAAAGTATCACTAAACTGCCCAGGTTAGACTCAAATATATAATCCTCCTGTGTCAGCTTTCTAAGTCGCTGGGATGACCAGCGTGGCTCACAGTTCTGATGCAAGGTCACGTTGTGGGGACGTCCTCACGTTGTGGGGACGTCCTCTTGTTTACAGAGTCCTGAGG
This sequence comes from Myocastor coypus, assembly GCA_004027025.1. NCBI lineage: Eukaryota > Metazoa > Chordata > Mammalia > Rodentia > Myocastoridae > Myocastor > Myocastor coypus. Next base: position 14,532 of record PVJA010028029.1, read on the forward strand.
CAGTTCAGGGTATCACAGCGTGAGAGGCAGCAGTGTGTGTGTGTGTGTCTGGGTGTATCTCTGTGGCCTTTGGCCTCTCCTTAAGAGCCACCAGGACTCGGCCACGGAGCTCCAGCCTGACAGCAGTGAGCTCATCCTGATCGCCTTCCGAAGGCTCCAGCCCTCATGGCCAGCGTCTCATTAATCTCCACCTCAATGCCTTGCCGGCCAGGGGGATAGATTTCAACACAGGAACCCTTGGGGACCCGTTCAGGCCACACCCAATCTGCTGCGGCTACCCGAAAGGAAAAAGACTGTTGGGCAACTCGGGGAGACGGAGTAGGGAAGGCTTGGGCTCATTCGGACAGCTGTCGTGCGGTTACCACGTGGGGCTTTTCTCACACTGGTGGACGTAATGTCTTCAGGGCTCACTCTGATAAAAGAAGACAAAACCATGGGTGCATGCAAAAAGCCGCAGATGGGGAAAATGTGGTGTCATGTTAAAGAATCTGGGTGAAGGGGATAAGGGAGCTCTTTGTGCAGTTCTTGCAATGCTTAAGTCTCAAAGGATTTCGAAATAAATCATTTTACTGAGTACTGAAAAGACACGCCCAAGCACTCTGTGAACCTCAGGAGAGGGAGACGGGGACCCATGTGGCACAATTCGGAAGCCGTGGGATGGATGCGGGATGTACTTTCTTGGGGGCAGGTGGCGGTGTTTCCAAGGGCCGGATGTTTATTTATATTCCACTAAGGAGGGTCACCTAAAGAAAAAACATTCTCTCAGGCTTTCACAGACAGCAAACTGGTCAAGCAATGGCCCTGACTCATCCAGACGGCTGACACTGACAACAGTTCTACAAAACGTTGTACATGGCTTCAAGGTAAATTCTGAGGGGATGTGACTGACCTTGTCAGATATAAAAGTTACATGTTTTGTTATATAGGTCTTGCTTTAACTTGGCCTTAGCCACCCAACAGAAAAGTTCAACCATGAGGCATAAAAAAGTAAAGCCAGATTAGAATGCTGAGCTGTAAAAGGCTCAAGTCAACAGCTTCTAACATTGCCAGTTCTGCTGATAACCCCCTACTATTATGGAATATTGCTCTATGCATACAACTACTTTCTCTTAGTTCAATGAGTAGAAATGTTTGTACCAATAGTGTTTAGAAGAGTTATCATGTCTGCATCTTGTACTCTGAACAACCACTATGAAGACAGCAATATCCATTGTATCAATTATTGTGGCTGTCCTACTGATGTGTTCTGAAACTGTCTCAATATTATTTCTTACTAATAATAATAATAGAAAAGTATGTTCCAACCCCCTACATTAACCCCTTCTCCCCCAGGGCAAGCCCTGATGCAGTCCCCGAGATCCCCTCTTACGGTGATCAGGGCAGGGCCACACCTGAGCAAACACCGAACCCAGCTCAGCTGGGACAAGGGCCGAAGCCGGAGCGTTTATGACTTCTGTGCCTTATCGGCTGTCACAGCGAAGCGTGCCCTGCTGTGTGTTTATACAGAGCCCTGTAATAAAACAACGAGGGCCTTGCTGCCTGGCTCACTCAGGGCCTTGGGAATAGCGATACGGGGCTGCTGGCTGACACCACTTGCTTCCTGCCTTCCTGGCCGAACACTCCCACACCCTGAGGGCCTCAGAGGAGGGGGCCAGGCAACCATGAGGCCTCATGCAGCCAGTCATGGGTGCAAAAATACAGGGTCTTGCTGTGTAGTCCAGGCTGGACTTGAACTTGAGGTTCTCCTGCCTGTGCCTCTCATGAGCTGTGCATGCGCTACCAGGCCTGCTGGAGGAAGCCATGTTGGGTGGGGCAGATGCAGCAGTGAAGCCTGCCTTAGGAAGAGGGAGAGAAGCAGCCCAGTGAAAAGCAATGTGGGGGGGTTCCATGTAGAGCGCACGGATGGGTCTCTACCTGGAAACGGGAGGACTCGAATAGCTTCCTCTTCTCCTCCTCCTCCCCTATCTCTTATGCCATCCATCCGACCATCGGGGGAGGGGTGAGATTGAACCCAGGGTCACTGCACTGAGCTACACCCACAGTCCCTTTATTTATTAATTTATTATTACCATTGTTATTAATATTATTATTATTATTGCATTTTAGGGAAGGGCCTCACTACTAAATTGGACTCACAGTGATCTGCTTCCCAAGAGCTGGGATTACAGGCATGTGCCACCATGCCAGATCTCAGTTGCCATCTCAGTGCACCCCGGGGGCGGGGTTGGCACGGCAGGCCCCCCGGGGATTAAACCCCTGGCCCCTGTGTCTGCTTGTAGGTGCTTCAATCTGCTGAGCTATTTGGCTGGCCCCCAGTCCTTCTCTTAAAACCTTACTTTGAAACAGGGTCATGCTAAATGGCTGAGTCGCCTAGGCTGTGCTCCAACTTGCAACCCTCCTGCCTCAGCCTCCCTCCCAGCGTGCTGGGGTGACAGGCATGCACCGCCATACCAGGCTCCATCACGGCGGTTGTCCTCCCCACAGCACCATCCTATTCGGCCTCATCATCCCACCAGCGCCATCCCCATCCCTGCCGCCGCCACCGTCACTGGGGCCAGGGTCATGCTGGGCTGAGCTGTGTCCTTTCCAAGAGATACTGAAGCCCTAAGCCCGAGTGCCTCAGAATAAAGCCTTCCTGCAGTTAAGCTGCAGGAAGAACGTAAGCCTGGGCTGGGTGTGGCTCCGTGGTAGAGGGTTTGCCTGGCAGGTGCCAGGCCCTGGGATCAATCTAGAAAGAACGTCACCAGAAAGAGTTGTGATCCCTGATTCGACATGACTGATTTCCTTATTCCAGAGGTAAAATTTGAACACACAGATGTGCATGGTGGTCTTTGCTGTGGTTCTGTTTCCTAGAACAGACGCCACCCCTCCTGATCTGAGCGATTTTCCCACTTGACACCCTGGGCGGCTGCCTCACCCCTCCCCATCCAGCTTTCTTTCCCCCTCCTGTTTCCCAGCCACATCCATCTCCTAGTCCTGTGTTAGAAGTGCCTCTGTCTCCACAGAGAAGACAGTCCCAGTCTGAGGGACTGCCACCCTCTTGCCACTCACCTTTCGACGCCAGGTTCAGGGGGTTGATGATGGGTCGGATCACTCCAGGTACGGCGGGGAGGGGGGAGTAGCCAGATACACAGAAATCCTGAAGAGGAAGGAAGCAGAAGTGAGCCGGGTGCGGGGCTTCCTGGGGACTGCTCGGGTGTCCGTGAGGAATGAGGGCTTTGACCCTTTCCCACCTACCCAGAGCTGCTCACCTGTGGATCGACTGACTGACGGCAGTGCTGGGACCGAGCAGTAGGGCTCTACCACGCATGCGAGGCAGGTGCTGAGGCACGGAGCCACACCCTCAGCACGCTGCCTTCTCTGCTTAACAAGGTTGCTCCTCATCCTCCCATCCCTTCCCGCCTTTATCTTGAGACACCGTTTCTGCAGGAGGAGTACGTGGTCATCTGCGGTGCCTCGCCCAGGGGCAGCAGTTCACAGAGCCCGTGGCTGTGTGCGGATCTCGCGGTCACTTGCAGCCCTCGCATACTTAGGAGACTTGCCGTGCTCTTGCAAAGTCCGCAGCCGTTCGCGCCTCCCACAGGGGCCCACCGAGCCTGCGAGGAGCTTCCGATGGAAATTGTTGTGAAATTTTGAAAATACGGTCTAAGTCTGTTCATTGTGTGTTGCTTTGTTTAGTTCGAGGCGCTGGGGATCAGAGCCAGGGCCCTGCCTATGGTAGGCAGGCGCCATGCCGCTGAGCCAGATTCCCGACCCAGGCCTTACCTATGCAAAGCGAGGGTGCTACAGCCCAAGGGCTGAAGATGCAGTGGAAGGTTGGAGCTTTCCTGGGATACATGACCGTCTCCAGCACCGGCAGATGTCTGCAGAGGCGGCAGGTGTGCCTGGGGCACCACCGCCCCCGGACTCCATCACCGGCTCAGCGTGCTCGAGAGCGGAACGGCACAGCAGGTGGGGCCAGGAACCGAACCTTGGCCCTTGAGCTTCCCTAAGCAAGCACTCAGTCTGCTGAGCTATAGGGCTGGCCTTTAAACTCTTCTTTTTGCAAATTACCTAGCGGTAGGTATTTTGCTAGAAAAAAACAGGCCAATAGCTTGGCTTCAGGATCCTTGGCTTTGGGGAACAAGGTGTGGAGGTTGTACTCAGAGAGCGCATGTGCAACAGGAGTCACAGGATCTGAGGAGACCGATCCTCCCTGGGCCTGCCCAGAAGGCATTTTCCATGCACCTAGGAAACCGCTTCGGGGTAAATGCAGGCCACCCCAGGACAGTCCCAGGGTAGCAGAGCACAGGAGCCCCCCACTTGGCCGGCCCTGGGCCTGTGCTCCACACATCTGGATCAGCACCACCCCAAAGTGCACGACTCGCTGTGTCCTTCTCTCCCCCGAAGCCCCTTTCTCCCGGGGTCCTGATCCTTCCCAACCTACAAGAGAAAAGGGAGCTGAGCTGGATGTGATGGTGGTGAACTCCAGCTCTCTGCAGTAATCCCAGCTCGCAGGAGGCTGAGGCGGGAGGACTGCAGCGAGTTTGAGGCAAGCCTGAGCTACATAGTGAGCCCCGGACATCTGGCCTACATAGTGAGACCCTGTCTCAGAGCAACAACATTAACAAAGAAAAGAATAATAATGACAACAACAACAACAACAACAATAATAATTAATAATAATAATAATAATAATGATAAAGCGAGAAACAACTTTGCAACAAGTTTCTAACCCCTGGGATGTTTTACAAAAGTGAGGTTTTTATAGCAATCTGAGCCCGGGAGGTGCCCTGGGCTTCACCCAAAGGCAGGTCCCCTACCTGGTGAGATGCGAGGTGCCCCACAGGCAGCAGGGGTGGAGGGGTGTGCGGCTGCCCCCGGCCGTCCATGGGGAAGGCTTGCTGCTGAGGTGCACCCAGCTCCTTGGATACAGCTGTGATATGACTGAGTATGAATTGAATTCCTCTTTCCCTGGTGACTCATGGCTCTGTTTCCAACAGGGACTCACCTGGTGTGAGAAGCAGGTCTAGCATAGGCAGGAGAAGCACAGGGCTGCCTCAGTTGGCCCAAGCCGGCGGTCCTCCCTGCAGAGAAGGACCTTGCGCTAGGCCAGCGGTGGCGAACCTGCGGCACGTGTGCCACGGCAGGCGTTTTGCATCGCTGAAATCTCCAAAACGTTCGCCATCACCGCCCGAGGTTCACCTGCCTCCGGATGGGCTCTGCATTCACTTCTTTGACTTCACTTTGGACTCTGACACAGGACATTTCACTGACAGCTGCCTCTCCCTTCTGCTCTTCTGTCCAGAGAGTTAGCCCCATCTCCTATCTCACCCCGGAAACTGGTTCTCATCTCTGTCTCTGCGAAGCTTCCTCTTCCTCTACCAGCTGCGAACATCCTGGTTTTCCAGCGTGGAGACAAGAGTGGGCGAGCAGCCCTACGAGGGAGCAGACCCCGGCTACTGATGCTGTACAATCTCACCTGAGCTCGAGGGTTGTGGAAGTCCTGGTCCTCCTGGTCCTTCACCCCCACTCACTGCCCTCTGAGTGGCTTCTCGCAGGGGTGCGGAGAGTTCCATGCTCTTTAAAAGCTCCTGAGTGAGCTCATTGTCTTTGCTGCTAGCTGCCAGGATCCTTGCTGTTGGCTTGTGCTGAAGCTCCTGTCCCCATGAGGACTCCAGCTTCCCTTTGCTCCCCTCATCCTCCACCCAGGCAAAGTCGCGGAGTCCCTCTTGCTCTCCCTGGGTTCCCCACTCTCCATGCTAGGTTCTGGGATCTCCACCAGTCAACAGATATTCACTGAGAACTTAGAATGTGCCACCCGATGGCCACTAGTGACAGCAGGACAGATCCATGCCTCGTGGCAAAGCGTCTTCAGTTGGTAGGGGCTTTCTTCCTCCCTCTTTTTTATTTTGTCTTTTTTGAGACAGGGCTTCACTCTGCAGTGCAGGCTGGCTTTGAGCTTACTCTGTAGCCCAGGCTGGCCTCGAACCTGCAATAATCCTCCTGCCTCAGCCTCCTGAGTGCTGGGATTACAGGTGCATGTTACCATGTCCTGCTGGATTTTTCTCTACCTGTCTGTAAAGAATGCCTCTCTGCTGTGTTTTAGTTTTAATATTTTTAATGCATGGCTAGGCGTGGTGGCACATGTTTGTAGAATTCCAGCAGGGGCAGGAGAAGCGCTGAGTGTGTAGGGCCGGCATGGGCTGCACAACAAGACCTTGTCTCGAAGCAATCAATCAAGCCAACAAGGCATGGTGGCACACACCCACAATCCCAGCGCTCAGAGGGCTGAGGCTGGGGGAATCGCTGTGAGTTTAAGGCCAGCCTGGGCTACCGAGTGAGTTCCAGGCCAGCCTGAACTACACAGCAAAATACTGCCTAAAAAAAAAAAAATCTGAAAGCATGTGGCAATTGTCCATGGAAAAACCACTAGAAAATGCAGATAATCAAGAAAAATCAAAACCTCTCATTTCCCTACCACTCTTTCTACTCCCTGCTGTCTCCTGCCAAAGAAAGCAGCAACCTTCTTGTTGACGTCTTTCTAGACATTCTTGCTTTTCCTTCCAAATGTTTTAAAACATCGCAGCGGTGGTGGCAAACCTATGGTGCTCAGAGACCCCTCTGTCAGCCTGAGAACCAAGTCTCCCAGCAGTCAGACTCTGGATAACCATTGTTCCTCCTAAACTAAAACCTTGGGGTTCAAATTTAATTGCAGTGTTGGTCCTTTGCTATGCATAACTGGGTTTTAGGATTCAGTTTGGGCACTTGATCTTAAAAAGTTCACCATCACTGACTTTTAGCAAGGCACAATGGTGCTCACCTGTAATGCCCATACACAGGAGGCTGAAGCAGGAGAATCTCAAGTTTGGGACTCTCCTGGGCTACATAGCCAGGCTTTATTTTTAAAAACAATCAAACAGGGACCAGTGAGATAGCTCAGAGGTTTAAAGCATCTGCTTAGGCAAACTTAGGCAAGCAGAGGGACCCGGATTTGGTTCGATCCCTGGCACCACATGCTGTGTCAGCCCCACCCCCTGCGGCAGGCTGAGCCAGCCAGCCACACACACACACACACACACACACACACACACACACACACAATAAATAAATAAATAAACAAACAAACAAATAAACCCTGCTGTGTGTGGTGACACACACTTGTAATCCCAGCACTTGGGAGGCTGAGGCAGGAGGATCTGTGCAAGTTCAAGACCAGACTGGGCTACAAAAGTGAGCTCAAGGCCAGCCTGAAGTGCATAGCAAGACCCTGTCTCAAAAAGACAAAAAACAAAACAAAAACACCCCTTCTGTCCCTTTCCACCTCTAACTTGCTTATTTGTTCAGCAAATATTTTTTGGCCTTTTATGTTTTAGCTGACAAAATTGTACATATTTACAGTGTATAATCTACAGTGCTGAAATATCTCTACCTTGTGGAACGGCCAAATCACACTAATTAGCACAGGCATTAGCTCGCATAGTTATTACTTATTTATAGTGAGGAAACTTATAATCTACTCTTAGCCATTTTTAAGTATATGATACATCATTGCTAATTATAGGCAGCAAATATATAAAATACATACAAAAAGAAAATATGTACCAGGTTTGTTTTGTCTGTGGTAGTGGGGCTTGAACCCATGACCTTGCTTGCTATCCACGGGTTCAACATCCCCAGTCAGAGCTGCAATGGAGCCGTGTGAGGAGGACCAGACTCCCGTATGAGCTGGGGCCACCCATCCAGGGCTCCCTGACCCGGAGGAGCTCATGGAAGCCTTTTGATTCTCTTAAAATCAGAAGGACATAAATGAACTCTTAGATTAGCGAAAATGATTTAATCTATGATTCTATTATGATTATGCTACCTGATCAGGTTCCTTTATGTCCGATGTCAATCTGCGAGTTTTGCAGAACAGAAAAAGGTTTATTCAAGAGGTAAGAAAAGGGCCTGCCAAACAGCTCAGTGGATTAAAGCACCTGCTTAGGCACATGCAGCAGCTGGGTTCAATCCCCAACATGCCAGCCGCACATCCCGGACACGCTGAGACTTGAGATTGGGCATGGTGGCACACACCTATAATCCCAGATCCTGGGAGGCTGAACACAGGAGAATCACTACGAGTCCAAGTCTGATCTACGGGGTAGTGAGACCCTGTAGACCCCTCAGGGCAGGCTGAGCCAGCCATAAAAATAAATAAACAAACAAAAGTTCTGAAACAAGAAAAAAAATAAAGATAAAAATAAAAAAATAAACTCAAACTTAGCCTGGGCAAGTTGGCACCTTAGTGAGGTGACTCAATCTCAAAACATAACATTAAGGGGCTGGGGATGTAGCTCAGCCCAAAGGCCTGGGGTTCAATCCTAGAGCCACACATGTGTACAAGTACCGTAGAGTGAACCCCATCTCAGCCACAGAAAAAAAAAAAAAAAAAAAGCCAAATAAGCTCTACCCATGTAATTGATCACCCTCTTGTAAGCTCCTGTGGTGGGGACGATAGGATTTTGCATGATCTCTCCCCTTCCCGTCCTTTTTTCCTGCCTTGTTATTTATTTGTTAAAGAAGCCAGGGTGTTAGGCTCGCACCTGTGGCTGCTGTACCTGCGATGCAGTTCAGCACCCTCCTCTTTCCCTGTACTCCTGGTCAGGTCTGGATTCTGCAGCAATAATGAAGCTGCAATTCTCCTGTCTCGGCCTCCCGCCTGCTGGGACTACAGGGATGTGCTACAGTGAGGCGAGGCCTGCTCCATTCGCCCGGGTGTGCTCCCCTCAGCTTCAGTGTGGCCTCCCAGAGCTGGCTGGCTGCAGGCGGGAGGAGCTCAGGAGAGCGGAGGACTAGCAGCCTCTGTGTCAGGAGCCCCCCAGCCGCCCAGGGGACCCCACGCCTGGGAGCTGCCACCCGTATCTCCTGTGACACGTGTCCTCCAGCACCGAGGCCAAAGTCCTATGTGTGCTCAAGTTCTGTTTATGGCCCTGCTCCCCCTTGGACGTTGACTCAGGAGGCAGCAATCCCAGGAATCCCAGTTCCTCCTTCCCTTTGGCACCCTCTGCTTCCCACCCCCTTAGCCAATCCAGGGGACAAGTGGCCAGTTGTCCCTGCCATGTCCCTCAGGAGCAGCTGCTCCTCCGGGTCATAGGAAGGGGCTGAGAGCAGCCAGGGCCCAGTGGGCTCAGTGCCCTGGGATTGGGACCCTGCCACGGAAGAAAACTTCCAGGGACAGCTTGGTTTAGCATCCAAGCATGGCGACACAGCCTGTAACCCCAGCCCTCAGCACTCTGAAGCAGGAGCCTTGCCACATGGTCCAGGCAACCAGAGGCCCTGTCTCAAGCGACCAAAGGAAACAAGCAAACAACAACAGAATCACTGTTTTGGCTGCAGGAGCCTCCCTGGTCTTCTGTTGACAACTACTCGCTTCTTCCTAGTGTGGTCTTTGGTTGTACAGGTGTTTTTGTTGTTCTGGTTTTGTCAGTCCTGGGGATCAAGCCCAGGGAGTGCGGAGCTACATCCTCAGCCCTTCTTTTTTATAATTTCATTTTGAGCTGGGCGTGGTGGCACACGCTTATAATCCCAGCACTTGGGAGGTTGAGGCGGAAGTATCCCCGAGAATTCGAGGCCGGCTTGGTTACCATATTGAGTCCAGGCCACCCTGAACTACACAGTGAGACCCTGTCTCACAAAGTATGACAAAAAACAAAACAAAAACAGTCTAAATAGATGGGATTTACAGGCACGTGCTACCACAGCTAGTTCCTGGTATAGTATTTTAAAAATCACAAAATAAAAGATACTGTGTTTTAAAGGCACCCAATTATGTTAAAACACAATTATGAAACAATTTCTTAAAAATAAAATTTGCAAGCCTGTCACGGTGACTCAGCATAGATATCCCAGCCCTTGCGAGGCTGATGCAGGAAGCTTGCATGTCCGAGGCCATCTGAGCTACGTGGTGAGTTCAAGGCCTGCTTGGACTAATTGAGCGAGACCCTGTCTAAAAGAAAAATAAATAAATAAAACAAAATTTATATATAATAACATGTAGGTATTTTTTTTTTTTTAAGTAATGGGGATTCAACCCATGGCTTTCACAGTAAACTACCTATTTAACCCTTTTTGTTTTTGAGCAATTGCTTTTGAGACTCACACTTTTAATGTTCTTACCTTAGCCTTCCAAAGTGTTGGGATTATAAAAAAAAGTGTTGGGAATACAGGCTTGTGCCACTGTAACTGGCTCAGGTCTGTTGTTTCTTTATTGGTGCTGGGAATTCATGCTTGCTAGGCAGGTGCTGTCCCACTGATATCCCTGGCCCATATTTGCTTTTTTTTTGGTGGAACTGGGAATTGAACTCAGAACCTTGCACTTGCCAGTCAGGCACTTGTACCCCTGGGCTATCTCCCCAGCACCAGCTCAAAGTGGCTTTGAGCTCACTTTGTAGCTCCCAGGCTGGTCTCCTACTTGCAGTGTTCCTCCTGCCTCAGCCTCAGGAGTGCTGGGATTTCAGGTGTGCACCACCACACCTGGCTCAAAATATCTGCTCTTATTTTTTTTCTTCAGTATCAGGGATTGAACTCAGGACTCTGTGCTTGCCAGGCATGAGCTTATTCCACTGAGCTATCTCCCTGGCCCAAACTATCTGCTCTTTTCAATGAACCCTTTCTGTTAACACTTTATAGCAGTGAGTCTCGCTGTGTTCCCACAGTGTCCGAGATTTTCCTGTAATCGCAGTCGCTAGTGAAGGGCCTGGGTGCTGATAAGGTGCGGCTCATCGCTCATGCTCAGTATGGAAGGCAACGCTGGATTCCACACAGTGCCCTGAGGTTCTCTGTGCAAGTGCCTGGCTGCAGGCCTTGGGGCGACTCCCCTGGCATCCCTCTGGGCCTCCGTCCCCCACCCCCAGTGCACACGGGGCAGGGGAGGGTGTCCCGCCAGCTGCCCAAGTCACCTCGTGCTTCCTGCCTTCTCCCATAGAGAGTAAGGTCACTCTTGACCTTACACAGGTAGGACTGACTGCTCCCTCGGACACATAAGCCATCACTTGGTGCTTCCTGACCTCAATCCAAGATGACTCTTTTTTTTTTTTTTTTTTTGTCTTTTTGAGACAGGGTCTCGCCATGAAGTTCAGGCTGGCCTTGAGCTCACTTTGTAGCCCAGGCTGGTCTCGAACTCACACCAATCCTCCTACCTCAGCCTCCCAAGTGTGAGGATTACAGGTGTGCGCCACCACGCCCACTTCAAGATGACTCTTGACCCTTGATCATTCAAGGCACCTTGGAGACAAGGAGTGTGTCATAGTATGCTGTATCCCTGATGTCTATCACGGAACCTGGAACATAATAGTTGCTTAGAACAACAACAAAAAAAGCAACCAAATATATATATATATATATATATATTTTTTTTTTTTTTTAAAGAAAGGAATATTGAAAGAAAGAATGCACAAATTAACTAAATGTATAAACCCGGGGCATTGTAAGGAGTCATGCAGAGACACTGGCAGAGTCTGTCACTGCTACGTTAAAGAGCAAGTGCAGGGGCTGGAGAGATAGCTCAGTAGAAAAAGTGCTTGCCTGGCAAACGCGAGGACCTGAGTTCAATCCCCAGTCCTGCAAATAAATAAATAAGTAGCAAGTGCACTGGGCGTAATGATGCACACCTAAAACCCCAGCGCTAGCGTCAGAGGCTGAGGCAGGAGCACCGCTACAAGTCTGAGGCTAGGAAGACCCAGTCTCAACCAACAGACAACAAAGAATAGAGGCCATAGTCCAGGGGCTGGGGAGTGTAGCTCAGTGGCAGAGCCTGTTTTTTGTTTTTATGTTGTTGGGTTGTTTTTGTTTTGTTTTGAAACAGGGTCTCACTGTGCAGTTCAGGCTGACTTTGAGCTCACTTTGTGGCCTGGGCTGGACTCCCAAGATGCTCCTGCCTTTGCCTCCTGAGTACTGGGATTACAGGCATGTGCCACCATGCCCTGCTCATATCCTGGGTTTGATGCCCGGGTATATAAAGCAGGGAGAAAGAGAGAGATTGCCCTATGCAGCATGCTACTTGCTCCAGGACAGAGAAGAGACAGGAAGAGCGCCTGGGTGGTCTTACAGCACCTTGAGCAAGCCGGTTAGAAGGCAGCGCTTGGTGCAGAGAAATGGGCTCTCACCGGGCGGGAATCCAGGAATCAAGGACATTAGGAGGGAAAGGTTTAGGAGCGGCTGCGCTCCTCGTGTCACACCCCTGCACTCGTGTCACACCCTCCTGTGTGACTCTCAAGAGCCACAGGGGACTTCTGAAGGGTGGGGGCTCTCTGGTTACTGAGTTATTTTTCCTGACGGTGGAAATTGTAGGTGTTGTCGCAGGCAGTGAAATCCGATATTCCCATGTTCCCTGTTTAAGAAAAAAGACTTTCAAATGGCAATAAAATTCTACCTGTAATCGACAGAGCCCAAAACCACTATGAGGACAAAGGACAAACTCCCCAGCCTGAACCTGTTACTCATTAAAAGCATGGTTCATGTTTTTTTTCTGCAGTAGGAACTTAAAAGTAGTTTTTGCTGTAAAATCTGACTCGGGTCTACAGATGCCTGATGGGTAACTGAAAAGTAGAAAATGGGAGCTTCATGTTATAAACTGGAAGGTGACATTCTTTTCAGCTCTGCATCTAGGAATGTGAGTCCTTTAGGGGGTACTGGTCTAAGAGCTGGCAGAGCTCTAAATTTATTTATGTATCAGGGATTGAACTCAGGACCTTGCACTTGCCTGTCAAGTGCTTATTCTACTGAGCTACCTCCCTGGCCCATTGAATTTAGTTATTTTTTTAGTCTTTTTGAGAAAGATTCGCACTACGCAGCTCAGGCTGACCTTGAGCTCACTTTGTTAATAAACTTTATTTGTGTTATGGTAGGCTCAGCCTGCGCTGGGGGTGGGGCTGGCGCAGCACGTGGTGCTGGGGATCAAACCGCAGTCCCTGTAGTTGCCTAAGCTTGCCTAAGCAGGTGCTTTAGACTGCTGAGCTATCTCGCTGGCCCCTTGAGCTCACTTTGCAGCCGAGGTTGGTCTTGAACTTGTCACGATCAGCCTCCCAAGAGATGGGATCATAGGCATGCGCCACCACGACTGGTAGGGCCCTCAGTTCACTAGCTCTATACTTCCCCAGCCTCTTTCATCCCCCTTGGGACAGAGGACCCAGGAACGGGTACTACACTGACCTTCAGGATTCTCAGGGACATCGATTCTCAGCTCTTTCTGGAGCCTGATAGGAGGAGACCCTCCCTGGATGACCTTAGAGAAGTCACCTGCTGTCGTCCTGAGCTGTAGTCATTTGGGCCCAGGAACAGCAGAGCCTCATGACTGAAGTCACCACTGGGAAGGGCTTCCTGGCAGTGGAGCCGCCCCTCAAGCCTCGGCAAGAACAAGGATGGAGGTAACCGTCAGCCAACCTGGGCTCACCTCAGCTAACCCTTAAAAGCCAGCCTTGCGCTTGTCCTCTTGTCACTGCTGGCCCTTCCAGGAGCAAGCCTGGCCCCTGCAGCTGCTGCTCAGGCCGGCTCCTTTTTTTTTTTTTTTTTTTTTTTAA
>PVJA010028030.1:0-13934 GCA_004027025.1 Myocastor coypus
ATTAGGAGAGCCAGCCAGATAGCTCAACAGATTAATGTGCCTGTTTAGGTAAAGCACAGGGACCAGGATTTGATTCCCTGCAGCACAAACCATGCTGGCCCCATCCCTGGGGTGCACTGAGAAGGCTGCTGAGACTGGGTGTGGTGGTGTGTGCCTGTAATCCCAGTGCTTGGGAGGCTGAAAACAGGAGGATCACTACGAGTCTGATCTATGTAGTGAGACCTATAGACCCTATATTAAATACATTAGAAACAGAGAGAGAATTAGGTATAGTACCTGAGGTGTAGTTTAGTGGTAAGAGTATTTGCTTAGCATGCAGGAGACCCTGGGTACAACTCTCAGCATCCCTCCATTCTAAAAATAAATTAGCTATAAAGGGAGACATATCACATTACCTTTTATTGTCTTGAGTGGTGTGAAAGTGGAAAACAGGGCTAACATGGAACCCTGTTTTTGTCCCCAATTCCTTTCCAAAGATTCGACGTCTCTTAGAGGCTGCAACTCCAGAGAGAGTTCACGAGGAGGCCCCTCCTGAAGTTCCCACAGAGCCCAAGAAGCCAGGTCAGTACAGAACTTTCTGGTGAGAGGCATAGGAAGGTCCAAGAACTAAAGAAAAAGAAATAACCACCTTGGAGCCAGGTCCCATACATGTGACCTCACCACCATCCTGCATGAGTCCTTTGAAACCAAAATTCTCACCTCTGTTTATGGATGAGGAAAGTGAGGCTCCCTGTGATGAATCAGTGTGCACAGGGTCAGGTTGGCAGTGGCTGGCTTGGGTCTGACTAGAACCTGGGTTGACTGCCTCACAACATGGGTTTGGGAATTTGGAAAGAAGCAGAGGGGCTGGCATGACTCCTCTACCCCTCCAGACAAGCTCTTGGTCACTGTGCCGTCTCCTGAGGGCATCACACTCCAGGAGGTAGAGCCCATCCGCATGCTGCAGATCGAGGTGAGTCAATCCCCAGGCCTTTGAGCCTGGCCCCTTGCATCTGTTTCCCTGTCCCCCATAATCCTATCTTATCCAGTTCTCCCTTTCCTGTCTCTGTTCCTGGCACTTGGATACACACATTGTGCTTCCTCAGGCCTGGCCCTATGACATCCATCTCAGATTCATTCTCTCCTAGATCCATTTTTTTTTTTTTTTTTTTTGACAAGGTATTGCTATGTAGCCTAGCCTGGCCTCAAACTTTCAGTATCTTCCTGCCTTGGCTTCTTAAGTGGTGTTTAGAGGCATATGCCACTATGCCTGGCTTTCCACTTACATTTTACAGCACAGGAATTGACCCAGGCATAGTGGTCAGCCCATGCGGGTAATCTTAGCACTGAGGAGGCTGACACTGAAGGATCGAAGGTTAGAGGCCAGCTTGGACTACATAGAGACCCTATTTCAAAACAAAATAAATGGAACTGATGAGCCAGGCATGGTAGAGCATGTCTGTAATCATAGCACTCGGTGGAAGAACTCAGCAAATTCAAGACCAGCCTAGGCTACATACTGAATTTAAGGCCATCCTGAATTGAATAGTGAAACTCTGTGCCAATAAATGGAGGGACTGGGGAAGATAGCTCAGAGGCATAAACACCTACCTGGCAAGCACAAGGAATGGAGTTCAATCCCAGGCCCTGCATGCTATGTTGGCTGGGATATCCGGCTATGCTTTGTGGCCTGTAATCCTAGTGTTTGGGAGGTTGGGACAGGAGGATTGCTGTGAGTTTGAGACCTACAAAAGTGAGTAGAAGGCCAACCCAAACTGCATAGGGAAACTGTCTCAAAAATTTTTTAAATTAATTAATGGAATAAGCCCCTTTTCCCTTGATTTTTCCTCACTCACTAGGGTGAACAAGACCTCCCAGAGGTCAGCCGACAAGACTTGGACCTGCTGATTGCAGAAGAAGACGAAGTGATCTTATTAGAGGAATACCGGAAGGGTAAGCCTCCCCAGGAGCCAAGGGCCCGCCCTGCACTGGATGGTCAGACCCTGACACAGGCAGTCTGGGACTTGGGAGTGCCTTTAACTCTCCTTTTCTGTCCTCTGAGCTCTGATCCTTTCTCTGCAGAGTCCAAGGAAGAGCCCCAGGCACTGGAGGGTGACATCATAGTCCCCTCAATCTCACCTCCAGCTCCTGCACAGTAAGAGTTCCTGGACCAAGTAGGAGGGTGAGAGCTGGGAAAGGTGTTTCTAATTCTTCCTGTTCCCCTACAGGATAGAAGGGATTGAAGAGCCACTTCCTGGTCAGGTCCTGGCCCCCGAAAAGCTGAAGCCAGTAGGCTGGGAGCCCAGTGCTCTGCTCCCTGGTGAGTGTCCACAATGCTTAGGTGCTCCAGTGGAATGTTTGCATAGCTGATGCAGAAGCTGACTCCAATCTGCTGAAGGGAGGTGGGGTAGGGAAAATCTATTGCTTCTTGTCCTGGTGGCTACAGTGAAGGGGCTTATGGAGAAACTAGAATCTCTGGTGTCATTGCAGAGGTGACTCCCCCACAGGAGCTGGGCCTGCCAGCCCCACCCAGCCCAGAGGTGAGTAGTATCCTTTAAAAGCTTCCTCCTCCTATTGGCCTTCCTTTCCAGAGCTGCTTCCCCGCAGCTGCTTCCCCAAGTTCAGGTTCACTAGCACTGGAGTCTTTGTGCACCATCAGTGAAAGGTGTCCTTTTCTATACCTCACTGTGGCTTCACGTTCCAGATAGTGTTTGCTCTTGCATAAGCCTTTCCCCCAGAATATCCTAGGGGCAATAGCAGGCCTCCAAGATGACAGGGAAGGGAGACACAGGCAGCCTTGCTTCCACCTCTCCTTTCATTAGCAGAAGCGGCCCCCAATTCCTGGTAGCCCACCAGCTCGCCCCCGCCGCCGCCGCCGCCAGTTACTGTTCCAGGACAAGGAAACTCAGATCTCTCGGGAGAAATTCCAGGAACAACTACAAACCAGAGCTCACTGCTGGGAATGTGTAAGTACAGCCCAGACTGCTGGGGGAAGGGAGAGACACAGGTCAAGCTGGAAACACTTGGAGTGCGGCGAGAGCCCCATTCCCTAGAAAGTGCATATGCATTTACATACACACCCAACCTTCTGTGTGTACTTGTGGGCACCAGGGTTAAAGAGCCCATGAGCAGCATAGCTGGCAAGGTCATGAGCCTGAAAGTGGGAGATGTCTAGGGACCCCGGAAATGGACACAAGAGGTGAAGCAAGAGTGGTTCCCAAGTAACAGCTCCTAACCTTGTCTTCCACGCAGCCAAAGGTGCAGCCACCTGAGAAGATAATCACAAGCCCAGCGGAGCTGTTCCAAACTCCAACTCTCCGTAAGAACAGCAGGAATCAGGCACATGGGATCTTTTTTTTTTTTGTACTAGGGATCAAACTCAGAACCTTGTGCTTGCCAGGCAGGCACTTGTGCCACTGAGCCATCTCCCCAGGGCCACATGGGATTTTCAGAACCGGTTTTGTACTTTTGATGTGCCTTACGACTCAGACCTTGTCCTCGCATCCTCAGCTGGCTGGTTACCCCCAGAACTATTGGATTTCTGGACTCACTGTGCCCAGATCCGCCCAAGAATGCCCAGGCGAAGACCATCCCTGGAGGCTGAAAAGGAGGCTGCTGCAAGGGAGGCAGCAGCTGAGGAGGAAAGGAGGAAGACCGAAACTCTGAGTGAGATCGAGGTAACAGCACCGCACTGCTTTCCGAATGCCTGGGCCTGCCACCAAGCTGCTGCCAGAAATCAGTGGCACAAGGTTGCCTTTTATTGGAAGCCCAAGCCCCCAATGCTTGTGATGTTCAGTCTCAGTTCCCCTTTTCTCATCTCTAGGTCCTGAGAGAGGCCCAGGAGCCTAGTGGTCCCCTCATGCTATCTTCAGGTAAAGGAACTGTTTAAGTGGGGGCAACGGGGACACCCCCCCTTCACTGTTCCAGCGGCAGATCAAGGGCATATGTTATAAAAAAGCACACACTAGTTCTCTGCAGATCATCTATCTAAACATTTTTGAAGTCAGTACACAGCTTTGCTGTCTAGTCAAACTAGGCCACATGGCCATTTGTGTTGTGCTGGGGATCAAACCCAGGGCCTCCTGTACAGTAGCTGCTCTACCACTAAGCCAAACCCCAGTCTAATCCCAAGGCCTTGACTACTTAAGCGATAAGTACAAACTCCCTCCACACCCTCCTCCCAACAGAGCTCTCTCTAGAAGCAGCTGAAGAGGACAAGTCCCGAATCAGCCTTGCCCCCCCAGAAGAACGGTGGTAAGCAGGCAGGCTATGTGTGAGCTTGGGTCTGCAGCCCTGGCCAGAGGGGGGAAAATGACTAAATTGGCTGTGCCCCAATCACTGCCATAGCTGCCACCTCACTGCTCTAACTCCTTTCCCTAGGGCCTGGGCTGAGGCAGAGCAGCCAGAGCCCCCTGCGTTGCCAGTGGTACCTGAGCTCCCTGAGGTACCCATGGAACTCCCCTTGGAGCTGCCCCCAGAGCCTGAGCTACTCTCCTTGGAGGCCGTGCACAGGTACCGGCAAGACGGTACATCAAAAGGGTGGACATAGGGAGATGCCTCTGCTAATGGTTCTTGATTCCTACAGAGCAGTGACACTGGAGCTCCAGGCCAACAGGGAGCCTGACTTCAACAGCCTGGTATCACCTCTCAGCTCTCGCAGGATGGCTGCCAGGGTCTTCTACCTGCTCTTGGGTGAGTATGCAAAGTGGGGTAGGGACACAGAACAGAGGCCCCAAGAAGGAATCCCTGTGACCTGCCTTCTCTCCAAGAACTTTTTTTTTTTAACTTTAGGGAAGGGTCTACAGGTTGTTCAGGGTCTCACTACTAGATCAGACTCGTACTGATCTGCCTGTTTGCAGGCTCCCAAGAGCTGGGATTATAGGCCTGTGCCACCATGTTTCATTTTATTCATTTACAATTTTTTTTTTCTTTCCCAGTGCTCTCAGGACAACAGATTTTTCTCATGGAACAAGAAAAGCCATATGGGCGCCTCCTGATTCGGCCAGGGCCCAGATTCCACTGAGGATAGAACCCATTTAAAGGCTGTTAAGGGGCTGAGGAGATAGCTCTGTGGCACAAGTACCTGCCTGGCAAGTGCAAGGTTGTGAGTTTGAACCCAGGTCCCACACACAAAAAAAAGGCTGTTAAAAACCAGGCTTCATTAAACTATATCCTGCCTCACTAGGCCTGCTTGCCTCATTTCTAGATTGCACTTCTAGCCTACCTGCTCACAGAGATACTGTCCAAGCAGAAAACAAACTGCCTTTATTATAATATGTCATGACTCCACTTGTAACAAACCTGGCCCCAAGGACACCATGTAAGGCAGCAAGAAGGGCTGACTCCAAATGGAGTCCCAAAATCTTTGGTAAGGTGTGAACTGGCACTGGGCTGAGTGATGGTCATAGGGCCTGGGCAGGCAGGCTTAGCTCTCTGAAGTTTAGGTGAGGCTCAGCATGGCCTGAAGCTCCTGAGCCTTCTCAGCAGAGAGTAAGCCCAGTGCCAAATGGAAGCTGTCAGCGTGCTGTTTGGCCAGGAACGTCAGCAGCAGCAATAGTGCAGTCTTGGTGTCTGGGGAAGAAAGGACACAGGAGAAGCTTATAGGGGAGGACTGGACTCCAAACCCTTACTGCTTGACACCCTTTGAGCCCTGCTGTTCCCAGCCTCCCCTAGCTCCTGCCTAGTACTGACATTCTCACCTGGTGGGATCCTGTTGTCAGCCAGGATGAGGCTGCAGATGCGCAAGAGTTCAGGAGCCACATCTACAACCTGTGGAAAAAGAAAGGTCAGTCCAGGGGCCACAGCAGCCTTGGGCCACCATGGTGGGTGGTCAGGACTGAGGACAGGCAGTCTCCTACCAGGGTTGTTTTGAGTCCAACCTAATCCACAGCCATGCAAGGCAAATGTGGACACAAGGAGGAATAAGAACACATGGTAATGGGGCTGGAGCAACAGTTCAGTAGAATAAGCGCTTGCCTGGCAAGCTCAAGGACCTGAGTTCAATCCCCAGTTCCAAGTGGGGAAAAAAAAAAAAAAATGCATGGTAATAACTTTCTGAAGAAGGTGGGAGAGAGGTAACCACAGATAAAGTCTGGACACCAGGCACTCATAGACTCAAGAAAACAAAAGAACCACAACTCGAAAGCTCTAAGACAAAGGTAACACAAAAACAGTGATATATTAAGTCCAAACCCAGTATGTGCTCCATGTAAAACACACAACACACCCTGAGGTACACAAAGCTATCCAGGCTCCAAAACAATGTCCTAGCCCTGGCCTAGAAAACTAACCTTGAAAAGTTCCATTTGTATGCTCAGTGCAGAGTTGGAAATACAAACCACCAAAGAAAAACATAGGGAGAGGAAGCCCCTAATCTTCCATACAGGACTGGCTGCCAATCCAAGCAGACAGCTACACTGGGTAAGTGTAAGGATGGCTGAAACTATGCACCTATTACAGCTGACACAACTTTGTGTGTCTCTGGGTCTGTGGGCTGCCAGCACCAAGATTACCTGATCAGGGCTGCTCTGGTACAGGAAGCTGAAGAGATGCCCTATGGTGACCCACTCCTCCAAGTCTTCCTTTAGTGGTAGAGCATGCAGCAAGGCAGCCAACACCTGGATACACAGTTGCTTCAGCCCTCAAATCCAGTCCCTTCCACCTCCCTCCTGCCTGATGCCCTCTTCTTCACCTGGGGCTCTGGTTTCCTTGTTGGACTCGCCATCACCACGCGGGCGAGGGCTCCACAGATGTTGTCATGGACACGATCATGTCGCTCCCGTGCCAGAAGGGACAAAAGGAGGCCCATCAGCTTGGGGAAGTGGCTGTCGTTGGTCAAGGACAGGCACACACACACATAGGTAGGCCTCACCTCTCCTCAAGCCCAGAGAGTGCTCTCCCAGCCCCACCCTCTACTGCTGCAAGCCAAGGATACTCCTGAGCAGGTTGGCCCCCAAACTCCGCCAGGACGCCCAGCCCAAAGACAGCGTTGCTCCGCACCTCTGGATCTGTCTCTTGGACAGAGCTCAACAGTACTGGGAGGAGCCGAGATACAAACTGTGCTGAGGCAGCACCCAGACCCTGAATGGACTCTGCAAGTGTCCCCACTGCAAAGGACTTCTCTGCTACTGTGCAGCTCTGTTTCTGTGGGCAACGACAAGACAGAGTTGTCAATGAGCCTGGTACAGTGCATAGTGGGCACTGGCAACATGGGTGGGTCGGAGTATGAAGGGAGAACTCACCGTCTTACAGAGCAAAAATGGCAAGAAGCCAGCAAAGAAAGGAGCAAAGGTGTCTCCTCCAGCTGCAGCGGCCAGGGCAGGGATAGCCTCTCCAGCATGCTCTAGCAGCATGGCATCATATTCAGCCTGTGGAGCCAAGTCAGGGGCTGGGGCACCTGGGCCAGCTGTGTGATTATGCACATCTCTGCTCTGTTCTGCCACTGGCTAATGGTGACTCCAGGAGTTCCTTTGGCTCACAAGAGTATTCTGCTTCCATACTGGGCTTTTCTGTAGCATTGGTTCTCCCACTCCCACCTATCACTTGAAGCCCATTCCAGGCCACTGCCTTAGTGGGGTCAGGACTGAATCACTGCGGTCATTACTAATCTCTCCCAGCAGCCCTGGCTCCCCAAGACCAACCTGAGTATACTGCTACCCCTGAGCCCATAGAACTAGCTGGACTGCCTTGCCTATTGTTATCTGTAGCTCTCACCTGATCTTCCTCCTCTTCCTCTTCATTGGAGTCCTGACAGGCTACCTGCAGGAAGATGTAGCTCAGCTAAACCTGGGATCTCCTGCCCTTCCCCCTTTGGAGAAGGGGTCCAAGGAGCTGGATTGGTACTGGGTTATCTAATCCTTGGGGCCAGCACCTCCTTCCACAGGCCCCTGCCCTGCTTACCTTTCTCTGTAACACAGCCCTTAGCATGCCACACAGCTCAGCAAGGCGCCCAGCGGGCTGTAGTGCAAGGGCCCCACAGCTGCGTAGCACTCCTGTCAGGGCCTCCAGCACAGCCATCACCACCTGGCGCTCCTGCTCCCCATTCACTGCCTGCATGTAAGATGGTATCACCCGTGCCAGAACAGCCTGCAGAGCTGGGGACATTATTGGCTAAAGCCCCAATCAGACCCTGCCCTTTCCTCCAGAGTTCTCGGCCTGGCCCAGGCTCTCCTTCTCACCAGTATTGTTGGACTCTGAGGGACAGACTTGACAGGCCTTGTGCAGTGCACAGCAGAACTGACCCAGAGCCTCATGGGCCGCCTTCCGCACATTCAGGTGAGGACACTGAGTAACAAAGAGGGCAGGTGTATGCTTATTGGTGGTCAGTAGAGCCACAGCGTCATCCATCCTGCCCCCTGATGACTTACCTCCTGCAGCTTGAATACTTCTTCAAAAATACTCTCCATGTATGGAAGGAAGGCCACACTATAGACAGACATGGTTATAGGTAAAGGGCACCTAGGGAAGGATCCCAGTGCCAGGAAAAGGGCTGGTGTTCACCTGGTATTCATGGCAATCTCTCCAAGGGCAGCACAGGTATCTTCCTTCTCATCAAAGAAAGCATTCTCCACACTGTACCTACCGGAAGATGGACAGACAGACAGTAATCAGGTACCAGTAAGAACAGAGCAGCACTGGCCCCATCAAGCCTGACTTCTCTAAGCACTACTCCTTACCCTGAGATCTCAGAGTCATCCTCCTCTTCCGCATCCTCATCCATGAGTTCATCCTCTTCCTCCCCATCGCTCTCATCATCAAACAGAAGGAAGGAGCTGCTTCCATCATACTGAGGCTGCATGAAGAAGGCATAGCAGGATCTGAGTGCTCTGGGGCAGGTGCTAAGTCTCAGCACAAGTGACCCTTATCTAAATGGCTCAGCCAGTGGCCACCCTCTGCTCACCACAATGCCTTCAGTGGAACGCAGTGACAACAGCATGAGAGTGGTGATCTGTGGCAGGTAGGGTGCCAGGCTCTCACGCATCAGCCCCGATAAGGCCGCAAATAGGCTGTATCTGTTAGGAGACAGAAGCTATTTCAGTGCTGTCCGCTGCAGCCAGACAGGATGAGGGAATTCACAGAATGCTGGCTGTGGCCCAAAAGCAGAGGATGGAGTCTGGAGTAGGGACTGTGGATCCAGTGATTGGACAGGAAGGGAAGGGGCAAGATGACAGGGTCACTCACGTGCAGCGCCGCAAGTCAGGGTCGTCTACCTGGTCACAAAGGCCCAGCCCCAACTGACAGCACTCTTCGGCCAGGGGTCTCATGGGTTCCCCAACTGCTCGTGCCAACACCCCCAGTGTCTCTGTTGGGACAGGGCTCAGTTAGTACCAGGCAACACAGGTGGGCCAAGAGACCAAAACTGGCAGCTAGGAGGAATTTATAGACCTTCTACCCTACTCCTAGGTACAGTGTGGAGAATATCTTCTTCCTTGAAAAGGAAGACAATTTGCTGCCCTGGGAGAGATTTCTGCAAACACTAGGTGAACACTGGTCCTTCCCTGGCACTGGGAACCTTACTAAGGAGCCCCTCAGTCACCCAGGCTCTGGATTTGCACAGGCTGAAGATCTTCGTGTCCTGCCAAGAGGAATCCTCGTAGATGCTCCATGACGGTGGGGAAGTAGGGCAGCAGGGAGGCCTGGGCAGCTGTGGCTGCAGGATGAAAAGGCAGCATCAGAGTCTGAAGGAGGGCTGGGACCACCCTGCAACAGGCTCCCTGGGGAAATCCTATGCCCTGACCTCCTGCCTCTTTCTGCTTACCAATGGCCCCCAGGGCACTCACAGCCAGTTCCTTGGCCCGGGGACTGCTAGGGTTTCTCAAAGGCTGAAACATACATTCCATAAGCTCTGGAAGGTAGGGCTGCACTTTGGGTCCTGTGGAAAAGGGCACTCCTTCACCAACAAACCCGAGTCTCTGACCTTCTACAAGTCCCCCTCCTGCTAAGCAGACTTTCTATGCTCCTCTCTCCATCATAGGCACTGACTGACTCATGCATTTTGTTCCCAAGTCAAAGCTGTAGCTTCGTTCCCCTCCCCTGCAGTCTTCACTGTTGTCACTACCTAGGTTCTCCACAAAGTTCTCCAGGGCATAGCAGGCCTTGGCAAGGTGGTGTGTATGCCCCGGAGGCACCGACTTCAAGTGGGTCAGGAGCAGCGGCATCACCTCTCCTGAGTAGCTGCTGATATGGGGCTGGGGAAAGAAGCAAATGGGGGCCAAGTTAGGTTCAGCTGCAGGACACCCTGGAGTGCCAACGGCAGCAAGAAATGAAAACTGATGGGAAGTTGGCCCCTGGCACAGGTCAGGGATTCTGTAAGTGGCAGCTGCCACATTCAGCCTTGCTGACCTGTAGGTTTTCTGAGAACTGGCCCAGGGTGAACAGTGCTGCATTACGAACAACCTGTGAAGGGTCCTCTAGGCCTTTGCACACAATCTTCAGTAGTCGGGGCAACAGTCTACAGGGAAGGACAAGAAGACACAATCTGAGGGGAAAGAACAGCCCTAGACTGACCTATGTCCCTCATTTGTTTTTTAGGTAAAAAACCTCCTCTATCACCAGCAGGTGGGCACCACTCGCTGATCCTTGCCATTGAGAAGTCATTTATCTTCCATATCTGAACATGAGAGTAGAAACTGCTACAGCTAACTAATGCCATCAATAATTTAGCTCTAACAAGTAAACCAGGACTGCCATGGGATGTGCAACCTTCTTCACCAGGGCCCACCCTGACACTGGGACCAGGACAGAATGCGTACCTCTGCCTGATGTGGTCACCAGCCCCGTCCGACAGCACAGCCAATACCAGCAACCCAGCCTTGCGCTGATAAGGACTCTCACTCCGCAAGGCCTCATCCAGCATGGGCATCTAGGGAAGCATGTGGCATTCTCCAGAAAACCCGGCATGAGCCTGCCCATTCCTATGGCAAAAGGCCCATCACACCTACTAGGGTCCATATATCCCTGGGAACCAGGCAGCCCTCTCACTAGGATATAGCCATGCTTACCAGCTGGTGACAAAACTTCTCAGGGGGTAGGTGTAGTGCCAGCATGTCCACAACCTGAGAAACATCAGGAAGACTGGATAGCTCCATCTCCACTTACCCAATCCCTCACAGCCTCTCACCATCTTGTCTCTGACCCTGTCCCACATCCCACCTGCACAGCAAAGTGCTTGGGGGTCTCCCCCACCAGCCAAATCTCCAATTCATCCTCTTCAGAATCTTGGTCCTCAGGATCCAACTGGCCCACGGGGGGCTCGGCAGCCATAATGGGGAATAGGGTGTGCAGCAAAGGAGGTAGAAGACAATTTTTCAGTAATGCCTTGAGACAAAAAAGGGAGCAGTGTTACTGAAATTCTGTTCTCAGGATGGGCTTAGATTAAAAACTCTAATTTTCCAGGCAACAAAAAATCCAGCAGGAGACTCCCAATTTCTCAGGTAAGAGCTGGGCTTAAACCAGGGCATTTTATTTTATTTTTATTTTTTATTTTTTTTTTAATTTTATTTATTTATTTATTTTTTCTTGTTTCACAACCTTTGTTTGTTTATTCAGTCATTTTTTTTTTATGGCCGGCTCAGCCCACCCCGAGGGCAGGGCTGGCACAGCATGTGGTGCTGGGGATCGAACCACGGTCCCTGAAGCCGCCCAAGCTTTCCCAAGCAGGGGCTTTAGACCACTGAGCCATCCCGCCAGGCCCCAAACCAGGGCATTTTAGATGCCAAAATGAAGTGATGCCCTGGCAGTGAGAATACAAGTGGAAAGAGATGGGTTGATACACATCAGAGGGCACTCACCTTGCTCTTGACTTTGGCCAAGAATGTGAGGCAGCAGAGAATACGCACACGTATGGCATCACCCAGGGCCACATTTCTAGCCACCTGTCCAGAGATTGATGAGAATCACCGACAAACAGGGAAATTACCAGAATAAGCCATAAAGCCCATGCCTACCCCCAGCTCACCTCTAGGCAGAATGAGAGGACTTCTGAGAGGTGTGGGGTAATGATGGGCACCCTTGATTCCAACAGTTCATCTAGGGCCTCCAGAACCTCACAGGCCTTGACCTGCCAGACAATTCACAACATTACCATACCAGTCTTCAGGGGACAGGGGTGGATGCTCCTGCCAAGCTCCTCCTAGAAGCAGCAGCTCCATACACCCCCACACACACACCGCCTTTACCTCATCTATGGGAATCAGTGTCTTCACAGCTACAATGAGCTTGGGCACCAACATCCGTGCAAGAGGCTGAGGAACACAGGGTAAGGTGAATCACAGAAAGCATGAAGCTGCCTAACCTCTGGACCTATATGCTGGCAGTTTTCTCACACTTGGACTTTTAGAAAGAAGTAGCCCTAGGTACTCCAGCAGATCGAAGAACCCCTAGGATCCCCTTTTAACTATTAGGAAAAACAAAAGGTAGGACAAGGATTGAATCCCTAAAACCTAAAAGTCGAGGATGGGAAGGCAGGAGGATATAGAGCTAGAGAAGTCCATGTCTCACCGTGTCCTTAGTGCTGAGGTAGGGAGCCAAGGTGGCCAGAGTGCGCAGGGAGTAGAACAGTAGTGCAGGAGAATCTACTTGAACAAGAGTTTCGTTCAGAAGCCAAAGAAGCTCTCGGTGGTGAGGCTGGAAGGTCTCAGGCTGAGAAGCCACCACCACACTCAGCAACAAAAGCCCCATCTGTCCAGGCATGAAGGATGAGGAGAAAAGCTTACCCTGCCTATCTAGCCTCTTGGTCCCCCTCCATCCAGCCAACAGTGCAACAATACCTCTCTTTCAGGGACTTGGGGGCTATGAGTACTGTGCTGAAGAAGCTTCATTAGCTGAGGCCAGGCCTCTAGGCCTTCTTTTCGAAAAATGGTGGCTGAGAGCTGGGCCAGGCTGAGGCTCACACAGTGTCTATAAAGACAAGACAACCCTGCAATCACCCTCCAACAGCTTCCACTGACCCAGCATCCCAAGGTCAATGGGATGGCCAAGAGAGAAATCCTCAGGAGTTGTGGGCACAGGGTCTTTGCCAAATTCAGATGACTAGAACAGCAGCTCATAGGGAGCACAGTAGCACTGGGCAAGGTGGGGTGTG
The DNA here is from genome assembly GCA_004027025.1 of Myocastor coypus. NCBI lineage: Eukaryota > Metazoa > Chordata > Mammalia > Rodentia > Myocastoridae > Myocastor > Myocastor coypus. Next base: position 13,061 of record PVJA010028030.1, read on the forward strand.
TATGCTATCTGGTGAGTTCTACCTCAAGCAACCTGAACTTCAGTCTCATTCTTTTCCCTCTAGCTCAGCAGATCATCATCACCCACTCTTTAAAACTTTAACTTTCTTTTTATTTATTTATTTATTTATTTATTTATTTATTTCTTGTTTCAGAACCTTTGTTTGTTTATTCATTCATTTTTATGGCCGGCTCAGCCTGCCCCGAGGGCAGGGCTGGCGCAGCATGTGGTGCCGGGGATCGAACCCCATCCCGCCGGGCCCCTAAAACTTTAACTTTCAGCGCAGCCTAGAACTTCACTCTACCTGAGTGTAGAATCAAAATTTCTGCCCCAAGTCTCAGCCTTATGCTCAAAGAGAAAGCTGAAACCCAGTAAGGATCTCAGTCCAGATTCAGGACCCTGAGAAATGGCGAGGGGCACTTACTCTGTCTCTTTCTGCAGGGCCGCCAGGACCAGGGACTTTAGGCTGGAAGACAGGTGGCAGGTGTTTGGTGCCCCACCTCCCTAAGGGACCCCTCCACCCCGTCCTGGCTCCCATCCAGCCCACCTCTCCCGCTGCTCCAGTGACAGGCGTCGCCAGCGAGTGCTCACTCTTCTGCGGGTCAGCACAGCTGCGAACTGCCGGATCTAGGACACACAGACAGGCATAAGTCAAATGGGGCTGGAAGATGCTAAACGAATCACTGGGGACGGGCGCTGCGCTGGACCACTACAGGGAACCTCGAAGGGGAGGGTCAAGGATCTCACCTGTGGGTTAGTCGCAGAGGCCAGCAGGTCGCAAAGTGCAGGCATGGCCGAGGGGTCACGAAGAGCGATCCGCAGCTGTTCGGTGGCCTAAGGGGGTTATGGGGGACGGTCAAAGTCGGGCCTTTCCA
>PVJA010028030.1:14034-27919 GCA_004027025.1 Myocastor coypus
CCCCCCCCCCCCCCCCCCGTCACCTTGGTGATTCAACTCGCTTCCTACGGGGCTTCGGGGCTTCTGCTTCCGTTAGGCTGAGGACCGGCTGGGAAGTGGAAACAGGAACTTGAAATGCGTGTTCCTCCCGCCGAAAGTTCCCAGGCTCCGTTGAACTTGAGTTTAGGGCGTTCAGAGGTGGGCTTAGATTTCCGGGGATCGTGCTGTAGGCCTCGAGCTTCTACTGCAGACCAAAACTTCCAACTACACGATCCTTTTTCTTAATAAACTTTATTTTGATAATTGTAAAAAGAAAAATCAGGACCAAAAACTAAAGGCAACTTACAAAGTTCAAATATATACTCCTTATATAATAGAGATTCATAATTTCAAGGCCTTCTGTGGGGAAGGGAGACCCACAGGGAGAGGGGACAGGCTACAATGCAATCACACAATTCAGTTATCCAGTCAGGACTCTGTTAAGAGCTGTCTGTGGGGACATGAAGAAAGGGTCAGAAGAGCAATAGTTCTGTCACCCAGAACTCAGTCCATCTTCAGGTTAACATAGATATACCGGATGAACTTTAGGGAAGAAAAAAATGAAATGGTGCCCAGCATGAGGAAGAAGACATAACCGGTGAGTAAAGAGTAGCCAAAGAACTCTACTGTCTGTACTGCTCCTGACATATTGGAGCGCCTAGCATAGTAGAAAACTGAGTAGAGGAAGATGAAGAGGCCTGTGGAACCAACACTCAGCACGGATCGCCACCACCAGCGGTAATCCTCTCCAGACAACTGGAAGTAGGTAAGTGCAATGGAGATACAAGCTCCCACGCTTAGTAGGATGGCAAAAACGAAGAAGAGGATGCCATACAAAGTATACTGTTCTCGACCCCAGACTGTAGCAAAGATGTAGTACAGCTCCACAGAGATGGCACTGGAAGAGAAGAGATGATACACAGGGTTAAAAGGCTGTGTGCTGTCCTCATGGTAAGCTTAGTCCAGCCCAAACATCCCATGTTGCTGGTCAGTGTGAAATGTGAATTCACTCTTCTCTGCCCCAAATTTCCTTGCTGCATGGATATTCTTGTCTATGATGAACTGTTCTCATTTTTTTTTTTTTAGGGGTCTACAGGGTGTTCAGGGTTTCACTACTAGATCAGACTCGTAGTGATCCACCTGTTACGGCCTCCTAAAAGCTGGGAGTACAGGGAAGCCACCACGCCCAGTCTCAGTTGCCATCTCAGCTGAGCTATTTGGCCGGCCCTGTTTTCATTTCATAAACATGATCTCTTACAAATCAAAAATAAGAATATTTATTTTACTTTACACCACATGCCTGACACAAAGCAGTAGTGGGCATACTGAATGAATGACCAAATGGACTTTAAGCTCCATTAGATGCCTGTAAATACTAAACATAAACCTGGACCTAGTTTCTGTTTGCAGCTTAATAAGGCACTCTGTGGGACTTAAACCCATGTGACCACTAATTCATCAAGTAGGAGAGATACTGCCATATATGAACCGAGTGAAATTCAGTCCTGTCTGGGGATAGTAAAAAATTTTCAATGAACTCTCAATGGAACTACCAAACGAGAGATTATTACTGGGTTATGGTAATGGGTAAGTGGGAAAAGTCAAAGTCAATCTGCGTATGATGGCCATGGAATGAAGGGAGGATACCTGAAAGGTAGGAAACCTCCAACAGTCATGTGGATGACAGTAGATTTGTACCAAGGCTGAGGTGGGATCTCCCGGGCGATGTTCTTGGTGCGACAAGGTGCATCAAATGGGTTAGCATTATTCTTCCCAAAGATGCCTCCAATGACAGTGAGAGGAAATCCTACCAGCAGCCAAACAGTCAGAAGCAGCAGGATGGTGGTGGCTGGTAAAGCCTGTGTTGAACCATTAGCCCAATGCACCGAGTTTACCACACTCCACGTCAGGAAGAAAGGCACTGCAGGGATGAGCCCCAGAGGGAGGGTCAGCACCAGGAATAACATCTCTGGAACACTCACTCAGCCTGGACCTAAGGGGCAGGGTTATGAAGCTGCCTGCCACTTCAATAGCCACCTATGCTCCTGGATGTCCATAAAAGCTATTTTTACCTTCACCCTTTGAAATCCCATTGTTCCTAAATCTTGTTGGTACACTCTTCCTTACCCAGGGTCACCAAGGTAGTTGTTGCCATACCATGATCTGGAGTGACACAAATCCATTGGTGATTCCATTGTATAATGCTGTCTTCAGAAAGCCCTGCTTCAATATAAATGTGATGTCATATAAACCATACACTTAAAAGTAAGAATAAGTAGTGGGGTTGGGGAGATAGCTCCTTGGCACTATTGCCTGCCTGGCAAGTGCAAGGTTGTGTTTGAACCCTGGTGCCACCAAAAAAATAACAACAACAACAAAAAAAAAACCCAAGTAGGAATCATAATGCAGATTACTACTGCCATTTTAAAGCTGTGTGTGTGTGTGTGGGGGGGGTTGTTGGTTTGTTTTTTGGTTTTTGAGCAAGGTCTTGCTATGTAGTTCCTGTTGTCCTTTAAGTCACTGTGTAGATCACACTGGCCCCTAACTCATATGGCAACCCTCCTGCCTCAGCCTCCAGAGTACTGGGATTACAGGTGTGCCTATCTTCAAAATAAGAGGGAACAGAAAAAAATAAATTCAAGAATGTTATTTAAATGTAATAGTTGAGAACAGAGGCCTTATATTTAGACTGCTTAGTTCTGAAACATGGCTTACTACTTTTAAGAAGTACAGGCGAGTTATTTACCTAGGCTGGAGTTCAGTTTCATCTGTCCTCTACTTCATTATTTTAAGGATTTAATGAGATTAAGGTATGTCAGGTGCTTGATACACTACCTAAAACGTGTTAAGGGCTTAAAAATTTTTATACAAAAGAAAATTTTTTTCTTTCCTCTTTCATCCTTTCTCTTCTTTTTGGTCTTTATTCCTTTTCTTAAAAATCTCACTCTGATTTTGTTCCGGCTCTGATGATGTGTCTTTAGTTTTTTTGTGGGTTTTTTTTGAGACAGGGTCTTTTTGTATAGTCTAGACTGATCTTGAACTCACTATGTAGCCCACACTGGGCCTGAACTTTCTGGTCTTACTGCCTCAGTCTCTTGAGTCCTCAGATCACAGGCATGTGCAACCAGACCTCGCAGATGCTTGCTTGCTTTCCTTTTTTCTTTCCTTCCTTTTCTTTCTTTTCCGTTTATGTATTTGGTACAGGATCTCACTACACAGCTCAAACTAGTAGTGATCCTCCTGTTTTTCAGCCTGCCCCACAGGCATGTACCACCATGCTGGACTTGATCATGAGCTCAGCATGCCCCAGGGGTGGGGCTGGCCCAGCATGGGGGGCTGGGGATTGAACTGTGGTCCCTGTACTTCCCAAAGCAAGCACTTACTCCACTGAACTATCTCACTGGCCGAAGGTGTTCTTAGTTCTTAAGTCTTAAGCAGACTCACAGGGAAGGGGAACTCCTCACCAGAGAACAGACTGGTAGTGAGAATGATGTTCCACACCCAATGCTCGCCTCCAATCTGCCGGTAGAAGTGGCTGGACACGTAGCCAGAGATGCAGCAAGTCAGGGCATATGACAAGATGGCTGCTGAATTAATGGCTCCATGGCGGTGTACATTGAACATGCCCAGCAGTGCCATGACAATGATCCCTATAAGGTGGTAGTAGAAAGCCTGTTAGGTCTCACCTGTCCTTCTCCTTGCAGTTTCAGTAGAATCAGTGGCCCATTCTCACAGACCTGGGGCCTCTAGCAAAACAATCTAGCCCAGATCTGCTGTCCAGAAAATCCATAATACACAAATCATCACTAAAGCCACTCCAACCCCAAGGGTCTACACCTCGCTTTGGATAACAGATCCACAGACTTTACCTTTAGTTTTTCCTTTTTTTTTTTTTAAACTTTTAGTCCTTTATTAATTTATTTTAGTTTTTGAGACAAAGCCAGCTATTTCTTCAGGCTGGCCTTGAAATTAGTGTGTAGACAGGCTGGCCTCAAACTCATGGTAATCCTTTTACTTTTGCCTCCCAAGTACTGTAATTACAGTTGTGTACTACTGCAACCAGTGTTCCCAGCTTTTTAAAAAAGAAATTAAAGGGGCTGGGGAGATAGCTCCAAGGCACAAGTGCCTGCTGGGCAAGTGCAAGGTTGTGAGTTTGAACCCCGGTCCTGCAAAAAATAAATAAATAAATAAATAAAAAATAAAAAAGAAATTAAAAAAAAATTGATATAAGGTCTAGGCCACTGAATTGCCCACGTGGGGCTCAAACATGTTGTCCTCTCCCCAGGGCCTGAAGACTAGGATTACAGGAATGTACCACCAAACTCTGCAGCACAGACCTAACAAGCTACCTACCCCTTGAAAGAAATCCCAAATTCTTATCACCTCACCAGTGCCAAGGGCCAGAAATTGGGCACCCACGCCAAGCACAGCACAGAGAAGACCACGGTATGGAGGGAAGCGGAACACATCTGTGTGGATAATTTTCCAGCCATTGTCACCCTGGTCAAAGTCATCACCAGAGCCTCCGGAGGTAGTCTCCTCATCCAAGTTGTACCGAGCCAAGTCATTCCGAAGCACACGCATTAGAATAACAGCCACAAAACCCACCAGTAAAAACACAAGCACCATGGAGTTGATAATGGACAACCAGTGGATTTCCAGTGTTCTGGGAAAGAAACCACTGTCATCACCACGGCGCCTGTCACTCCGATGTTCTATTGAAGTCTCAGACCAACGCACGCTGTAAGTGTGGGTAAGGGCTAGGAACTCATCAGATCGTAACCCATCCAAGCTGTGGGGCTTGACATCCCGCACTGAAACATTGGCAAATATAATTCGATCTCCATGGAATTCTAGGTGGAAGTCCAAATGAGTCCAGAGTCCTATCTTGTGGCTGTGTGGCAGGAAGCCACTCTCTTCCATATAGCCCACAAAACCACGGATTGGCAAGTCGTCTACCACAAATTCAAAGTAATACAGTTCCTCAATTGCCTGGCGTAGCTGCTCCACCTATAAGAACAAATTAGAAATCAGTCATACAAAGCCTCATTGGGCCTTGGGTTAAAGTAGGGTATCTCAACCTCAGTACTAGTGATATTCTCGGTTGGATAATTCTTTGTTGTACAGATGCACTAACTGTTCCATGCACTGGATGTAGCATCCCTAGCCTCAACCCACTACATGCTAGTAGTATCCCTGAAGTATGACAATAATGTCCCCAAATATTGGCAAATGTCTCCGGATACTGGCAAATGGGGTACAAAACTATTCCATTTAGCACTGGGTTAGACCCTAGTATACATAAAAGACCCCAGACCCCATAAAAGAGGAAGTATGACTTTGACAGAAGGAGAGAAGCAGGTATGGAACAAATGCTAGGATTTGTTAAAGAAAAAACATGAAGACAAGACAGGTTTGGTAGAGACAATTGAGATAGTACTAAGAGATAGTTATATAAAGAAAGAACTTTGCAAAAGTGGTGGCTGGAACTTTTCTGCCAATAGAGAAGCTTACAGCAAGGAACCTTGAGTTTTTTTGTTTTTTTTTTTTGGTCTTTTTGAGACAGGGTCTCGCTCTGCAGTTCAGGCTGGCCTTGAGCTCACTTTTGTAGCCCAGGCTGGTCTCAAACTCACGCTGATCCTCCTGCCTCAGCCTCCCAAGTGCTGGGACTACAAGCGTGCGCCAGCATGTCCGGCGGAACTTGAGTTCTAATGATGATCAGCTTATGCAATTCATTATGTAATTGTTAAAAAGTCACTTCTGAGCAAGTATATTTGTTAGTCAATTGAATGAGGATAATATCTGCTGTGTCTGCCACATGGTGTTATATTTGGAACCAAGTCAGATGACCTTTCATAAAGGCACCTTGAAGCATAAATGCATGACATTGTTAGTCCCTGGGAAGAACGGCTAAATGATAGCCAACATGGAGAGGCTGACCTGTGCAGAACTGAGCTGCATGTGGCACAGAACTTTCTTCTCTACATTCTCTCGAAAGCGGATCACGTACAAAGACTCTGCCATTCGGTCCCCATCCAACACTTCACCGAGGGTAAGGCTCTTGTGACGAATCTTCTCAGGACAACACACTGGAAGCTGATAGTAGTGGTAAGTTTCCTGAGGATTATGATAGGGTCCCACTTTGTTGACGTATAGAATGACAGGGTCGCCAGTCTTGTAGTGTGTCACACCTTGCACCCCTGGCCCACGGTCTGTGCTCAGCAGCAGTGTCAGGATTGGAAACCACTGGCAGCTCCAACTTCGAGGGTGCCTTAGGATTGTCATCCTTGAGGCAGAAGAACCTGTTTGGGGGAATCCTACAGTTACAGAAACTGGGAATCAGCTCATGACTCCCGGGTCAGGACCCTCGAAGGGATGCCCACTGGCTGCACATCTATTAGCCTCCCGAACACCCCCCACACACAACAGCCACGTCTTTCTCCCCAGAAAGGCTGAGTCCGACCTCTGCTCTGTAATCCTCCAGAACCTGCGCTTGCTCTTTCCGCAGCCCGTCCACCCCAGGCCTCATCTGTGCGCGCGCTAGACTGTTTCCATGGCAACGCCGCGCAAGGGCCCAGCTGCTGGGGTCTCTTTCCGCCACAGCACTGGGGTCCTCACCCCGGGGGAAGAGCTGGCCAAGGCGGGGACCACTGGCCTCAGCGGCCCCGTAGCTGCCCTCAGGCTCCTGCTGGGGTCTCCCCCAAAGCGGCGCCTTGCAGCTGAATTGGACAGGTCCTGACGGCCGACTTCCACGGGGCTGTCCGTAGCTGCGCCTGACTGCGGTGGCTACGGCCACACCATATTGGATGCTTCCCTCAGCTTAGGTCAGTACTTTCCAGTGAGCTTTCTACAGCCAGAGGCCCACCCAAGCTCCAGGAGCCCCAAGAGGCCCGACTCACCGGCCTCCCACTGCGGGGCCTCCTGGCGATTGAGAAAACAGCCCAGGACACGTTTGTCTTACCACTTCCGCCTTCCTTGGCAGAGACGTCTACCCGGCGGAAGTATCTTTTCCTGGAATTTCGAGGGGTCCCGGCTGTTTGGGCCTCGCGGAGGCTCCGTGAACAGATTCTCACGCAAGGTTCCTCCTGAGGTCTGGCTGTGAGGCTGCAGACGCCCTTTCTGGATAAGAGTCGCCGCCCCGCAGCTCGCATCTCCATAGGGAAGGTATGGGGCCGATGACCCCAAAGGATGGTGCCGGCCACGCACCCTGTGGGCGCCCCGCAGCGTGTGTAATGGAGCCAGTTGGACTCGTACCTGGCTGCAGAGGCGAACCCTAAAACGTGGATCATGCCCTGAAGGAGTGAGGCTTTATGCTCCTGTGACAGATTTTATGGCCTCAATTTCACCTTAATCCTCCCACTTGTCACACAGACTTCGTTCGGAAGAACAAGTACATAAATAAAAATGCCTTTACTTGCTCGGAACAGTAGTCCACGTCTATAAGCTCAGCTTCGTGGGAGACTGAGGCAGAATAGGTTTGATGTCACACCGGGCATTTTGATGAGACCTTGTCACGAAGTAGAAATGGCTAGGGATACAGTTTAGTGCTAGGACCTTTGCTTAGCTAGCGCGAGGCCAAGGGTCCAGTCTGGGTAGGGAAAGGTACTTTGCCCTAAGCTTGCTCAGCCTGAGGCTCCCGAGGCTTTTCAGGGAACATTCAGAGCCAGGCATTAAGTACTAGGCAAGGAAGTAGATATGGAGGCTAAAAGAAATTGTGTCACCATAGTTATTGTTAATTGAAGGTAAAGAATCTGATCACCTTTTTTTTTTTTTTTTTTTCCCCTGTGCTTTGTTCTTAGGTCTCTGCGAATGTGCATAGCGTTCAGCGTTTTGTATTGCAGATTATTTTGAAAAAGTTTACTCTTGTTTCAGTTGTTTAACCATATTAGAAGTTTGAGGGCTGGGGAGATAGCTTGGTAGCATAAGCGCCTGCCTCGCAAGCACAAAGTCTCGTGTGATCCCTAGTGCCAGAAAAAAAAAAAAAAAAAAAAAGTTTATTTGAAAAGAAGGGTGAAGCCGGGCGTGGTGGCGCACTTTGGAGGCTGAGGCAGGAGGATCAGTGCGAGTTCAAAACCAGCCTGGGCTACAAAAGAGCTCAAGGCTAGCCTGAACTGTATAGTGAGACCCTGTCTCAAAAAAAAAAAAAAGAATGGTAAAGCCACATGGGAGAAACCAGTTCTAAAGAGTGAACCTGGGCAAAATAAGAAAAACATAAAAGCAAAAATAAAAATATGTGCTGCGTCTGCACTGGAAATTATCTTAGTTATTTTAAACTGGATCTTCCCTCAAGGAAGATGTCTCCCAACAGTGACTTCCAGATGGAAGTAACATAAGAAGCTTATTCGAAGTTCTGTCCCAGAAGAAAGATTTAAGAAAAATTACAAGTGATTTCTGGCTTGAAAAATATTTCATTCCCTACTTCTGTGATTATGGCCCTTCCTTATTATTCTCTTCATAGACAAGTGAGCTTTCAGGAAGCAAGGGTTTTTTTTTTTTGTTTGTTTGTTTTTTGTCTTTTTGAGACAGGGTCTCGCTATGCAGTTGAGGCTGGTCCTGAGCTCACTTTTGTAGCCCAGGCTGGTCTCGAACTCGCACCAATCCTCCTGCCTCAGCCTCCCGAGTGCTGGGATTACAGGCGTGAACTACCACGTCCGGCTAAGCAAGGGTTTTTTATACAATGATTTTCTCTTTCTCTCTCTGGATGGGCCCAACATTCATTTTTTGTTTTTAGACAGGGTCTTAGTGTATAGAGGTAAGACTACCCTAAAACTCACTATATAGCCAGGTTTGTTGGGAGCACAGGAAGCCAGAAAATTGATCAAGTGTATGTAGCTGGGACTGGGCCTCAGTGCCTAAAGCAAACAAGCTACCTCAGTGCTGAGAAAAACATTCTGTCTGGTTCAGGCCAGCCATTAGTCACTGAGCAACCTTGTGTCATGTGATACAAACTTTGCAAAAGTATAAAGGGTCGTTTTTGTGTGCATGTAGTCTTGCCCAGCTTGCAGTCTTCTTGTCTTTCTCATTCCTATGGCAGTGTCTCCCTGGGCTTGAACTGTTCGCAGTAAGACCAATGGATCCCTACACAGGTTGGCTGTAAACCTGTGGCAGTCCTCCTACCTCAGCCTCCCGAGGGCTGGAATTACAGGTGTAGGCAACCATGTCCAGTAATTTTTAGGAAAGAAAGGTAACATTGGATTTCCCACAGTGTTTAACTGACAACTTCCTGGTTTCTAAAACCAGGAACTGATTTGGGAAAAATTAAATCAACAGTAACCAAAGCTTGAGAAAAGAAAGGAGCAGGGCCTGGTGGCACATGCCCACCAGTTGGGAGGCTGAGACAGGAGGATCAGTGCTGGAGACCAGCCTGGGCTAAAAAAAGTGAGCTCAAGGCTAGCCTGAACAGCATAGAGAGAAGCTGTCTCAAAAAGACAAAAGAAAAGGAAATTTTATTGACTCTTAACAGACCCCAGGGTAGTAGTAGCCAAAGTGTGAGGTGGTGATTACAAAGAACATTTCTTTATTTACAGAGTGGTTAACAGAAGTTATAAGAATGAGATAAGCTTTTACTGAAGGTTATGGTTATCTTGTGCAATTAGCATGGTTTTGGAAAACAAAGTTGCTTTTAGCACATTCACAGAAGTTTAAATTTGATAAGGTGATTTAGTTCAGCTTAGTGGCAGAGAACCGAATGACTGTGCTTCAATTAACAAAATGGCAGCTGTTAGGTCAGGATTTCTGTTTCAAGGGCTGGGGAGATAGCTCAGTAGAATAAACGCTTGCCTGGCAAGTGCAAGGGCCTGAGTTTAATCCCCAGTTCTGCCAAAAAAAAAAAAAAAAAAAAAAAGTTTCTGCTTCAAATCCACAATCTCTTCATTCCTCATTTTCAAATATTGGTATCACCAAGCTCCATTATTTCCTCTCTTCCAATGTTTTGTTACATTTCCTTGGCAAGGGGCCCAGCCTGTCATCTTGATTACTATCCAGTCATCTTGGTGAACATTTGGTCATTGTGTACTTGTTTGAGGCAGGAGTTTGTAATGCAGACTGGCCCAGAACTAGCAGTGACCCTCCTCCCTCAGCTTCCCAAGTGCTGAGATTATAGGTGTGTCACTGCACACCCAGTCCACTTTCAAGTCCATGGTGCATTCAGATTGAAATCTGGATATTCTCTAAAACCTGCAATCCTCTTAAAATTAATCCTCCACCTTACACTGCCAGATCCATCATTGCCAATGTAACTTTTTTTGAACATTTTACAAATGAAAACTCTGGGGTGGCAAGATGGTTCAGTGGTCCTAAAGTGCCTGCCTGCTTAGGACAAGCAACAAACCATGGCAACCAGACCATGGTTTGATCCCCAGCACCACATGCTGTACCAGCCCCACCCCCAGGGCAGGCTGAGCCATAAAAAAAAAGAAAAAAAGAAAAAGTTATCTATAAAGCCTTCCATTACATGTCTTTCAAGTTTTATCTATAGTACTTAATAGCACTGAGCTTTTTTAAAAAATAATAATTTTATTTATTATTTTGTGGTATTGGAGATTCAACTTAGGACCTTGTACTTGCTAGGCAGATGCTTATGACACTGAACTCTGAGCCCTAATTTTACTTCTTGTTCTTATCCCTTACTAATTGCTAACTCTTCACAAGGAGTATATAATTTATTTTGGTACTTTTAAGATCTATTGATGGGCCCGGGAGGATGGCTCAGTGGTCTAAAGCGCCTGCTTAGGAAAGCTTGGGCGGCTGCAGGACTGCAGTTCAATCCCCGGCACCACATGCCGCGCCAGCCTTGCCCTCAGGGTAGGCAGAGCCAGCCATAAAAATAAATAAACAAAAGTTCTGAAACAGGAAAAATTAATAAATTTTTAAAACATTTTAAAAAAAATATAGACTTGCCTGGCTATTTATTAATCCTTGGTTCTGGGGAAAAAAAAAAAAAAAAGAAATATAGAGTTAACTTTCCAAAAATGCTTTAAAACTTTCCTGCTAGCAGGGTCAGGCTATTAAGTGACAATTAATTACAACCTGTAGTATAATCTGTTGTTCTGTTTTCACAAACAGGACCTCATTATAACAGGCTGAGGTCCTGAACTACAAATCCCTTTTACTCCTGAGTGCTGGGAGTATAGACAAGTGCCACTGCACCTGGCATCACTCCAACATCTTAAGTCTAAAAACCCCTGACCATAATCATCTACTTTTTTTTTGCCACTGACCTATCTCTGGGCCCTAATTTTACTTGTTTTTATCCCTTACTAATTGCTAACTCTTCACAAAGAGTATATAATTTATTTTGGTACTTTTAAGATTTATTGATGATTTTTATATACAAGACAGCTTAAAATCTACCTTCCTTGAAGAACTGATTTAACCCCATACATAATGAGAGACTGGACTTGTGACCAGTCTGTGCTGGATTCTACAGAGCTATCTCCCCAGCCCACCTTCTACATTTTTTCCATGAAACTTTCTGCCATTTGACAAGAGTCAGAACCACTCCTCCTGCACTATTGGACAGTTTCCACTTGAACTTCTTACCTGTGCAGTTTGGATTCCACATTTTGACCTTTTAACCCAAGTGTTTACATGTGTTCTCACCCTTCAATTGTTTAATGGCACTGCTATGAAAATTCTAATCTGGGGTCAGATCACCCATGAGTAAGCAAGCACCAGTATCCAACATATTAAGAGAACCTCAACACTATATCTTGGTTAAATTGTGCTTTCTTTTCAAAATTTACTTGAGCCCTGCATACTGCTTAGTGACTGTTCATTGTCCAAATCAGCACCTTTTGTTGGCTTGTAACAAAATTCTTGAATTTTAGAAGTTCCCCCCCCTCACTCCTTTGTTTCTTTTTGAGTGAGGATTTCACTAGACAGTTCAGACTGGCCTTGAACTGACTGTGTAGCCCAGGCCAGCCTCACACTAATAGTGATCTTTCTGCTTCAGTCTTTGAAGTTCTGGGATTACAGGTGTGTGCCACCTCACCTAGGTATAAAGCATTCTTTTTCTTTGCAAACTGCATTTCAGTCTCAAACTTTGTGGTGACTGATAGGTAGGAGGGGGATTATGATGTGTATAGAATTTGAGACCTTGAGGAGTTCCATATCCGAGGAGAAGTCACCACAGCCAGTGGAGACACAAAGATCTGCTCTTCTTTTTTGCACCTTCAAGTCTTCAGTGGAGGACTGAGCCCAGAATCCCAGCCTTGTGTGACTACAGAGGCAAGCATCTGGAGACGAACTACTTCTTCGTACCTTAGCTTTCTGTGGCTCCAGGGATTGTCCACTAGGGACACAGAGGCTTCTGAGCAGCAGAGCACACTTCTGTGGACAAGTCTGACACTATGGGGAAAGGAGACAGCACAGAGGCAGCACCAAATGCCACATCAAATCGCTCTGTCCTAGAGGAGTATAATTATAAGGTGGGCAAGGTCATTGGCACTGGCTCCTATGGGACTGTGTATGAGGCTTACCACACAAAGCAGAAGGTCATGGTGGCTATCAAGATCATCTCAAAGAAAAAGGCCTCTGAAGACTACCTTAACAAGTTCCTGCCCCGGGAGTTACAGGTCAGTAGTGAGGACAGAGGGGTATTGGAGTTTATTACTGAGATACTTGAGATTTCTCAGAATGATATGGCTGGCCCTCAAACTAGAAGTGAACATCTCACTAGAGAGACAGAAAACTTCCCTGGTATATTTCCAAGCTGCTTCCCACAAAGAAACTCCTCCCCAACCCCTGAATTGTAGAGGGCTTTAGCCACAGGATCCAGCCCTTAGAAGTGGAGGGGTGAATTCTGAGAATGTAATGGGAGAAGGATGCTGGAGGGCTAGGAGTAGAGCCAGGATTCTCCTTTCCCAGGTTTGATGATTGCCTCTTCTGGGGTCAGGTAATGAAAGTCTTACAGCACAAGTATCTCATCAGCTTCTATCAGGCCATTGAGACCACATCTCGAGTGTACATCATTTTGGAGCTGGCTCAGGGTGGTGACGTCCTTGAATGGATCCAGCGCTATGGGGCCTGCTCTGAGCCCCTTGCTGGCAAGTGGTTCTCCCAGATGACCCTGGGCATGGCCTACCTACACGGCAAGGGCATTGTGCACCGGTGAGGGCATGACCACCCAAACTGGGACCCTCGGGCTCTCAAGGGGGCTTTGTACACATTTTCTATTTGCTGCCCTGTTTTCTTCTCTTTATCTCCATGATCCAAACATAAGTGCGTTGTCCACACTAGTTGAACCATCTAATCCAGGACACTTGTAAACACATGCTGTGTGCAGTGAATTCCTAGTGGTCCTCGAGCATCATGACTCCCCTTACACTCTGCTTCTAATTCCATGGGTCCTTTAGTTGTACAGTCATAATCCAAACTCTCTTACACTTTGCCTTTTCTTATCTCTAGCCTCTGATTCCTGGCCCTTCACTGCCTGGGCTCACAGTAAGCATTCTCAACCTGATCACCAACCTTTCTGCTTCTGGCAGGGATTTAAAGTTGGAGAACCTATTGCTTGACAAGCAGGAGAATGTGAAGATTTCAGACTTTGGCTTTGCCAAGATGGTGTCTTCCAATAAGACCAGCCATAGCAGTTCCTCTTACCAGCGCTCCAGCATCTTTTCTCAAGTCAGCCAGACCTACTGCGGCAGCTTTGCTTATTCTTGTCCGGAGATCTTGCGAGGCTTGCCCTACAACCCTTTCCTGTCTGACACCTGGAGCATGGGTGTCATCCTCTATACTCTAATGGTCGCTCATCTGCCCTTCGATGACACCAATCTCAAGAAGTTGCTGAGAGGGACTCAGAAGGAGGTCAATTTCCCACCTAACCATGCCATCTCCCAGGAATGCAAGGTGCTGGTTCTGTGAG
>PVJA010028031.1:0-12484 GCA_004027025.1 Myocastor coypus
CATCAAATAAATAGCCCCATGATGTATCACACAGTCCCACAAAAATGAAAACAGTACAAATATGATATTAATAATTGGAAATAAATTACAAAAATAAGAGTGTAAATTAGTAAAATTGAGACCAGAAAAACTACAAATGAGAAACGAATCAAAGTGAATTTTTGAAAGTTTAAACAAGGTGGAAAAACTCATAGCCAAAGTTACAAAAAGAAAGGCAAGAAAGTCCCCAACAATGAAATTAGGAATGAAAAAGGCAACCTCACAGCCAACATCTCCAAAATCTAGAGGATTAGAAAGAAACTATTTCAGAAATTTATGCTCCAATAAATTGGAGAACTTAGAAGAATGGAGGAATTCCCTACACATATGAATTACCAAAATTAGGCAAAGACTATATGAAAACTGAATGGACTAATAACAGGCAAAGAAATGCATGCAGCATGGTACTACCACAAAAAACAGACAACCACATTAGTGGAACAGAATACGGGATGCAGAAGTTAACACCAGGCTCATTAAATCATCGGATATTTGACAAAGTAGCCAAGAACAAGCTGGAAAAGATAATGTTTTCAACAAACACAGCTGTGAAAATTGATTATCCACATGTAGATGAATGAATCTAGACACATTTCTCTTACCCTGTACTACAATAAAATAAAAATTTGTTGAAGACTTAGATATTAAAGTAGAACCAATAAATCTTCTGGAAGAAAAAAAAAGAAAACTCATAAAGACACAGGAATGAGCAAGGACTTTCTGAAAATAATCCTACCTGCACAAAAACACCACGAATCAATAACGAATTGTACCAAATTAAAAATCCTGTGCATTGGGGCTGGGGAGATAGCTCCGAGGCACAAGTGCCTGCTGGGCAAGTGCAAGGTCGTGAGTTCGAACCCTGGTCCCACCAAAAAAAAAAAAAAAAAAAAAAAAAAAAAAAAAAAAAAAAAAAAAAAAAAAAAAAAAAAAAAAAAAAAAAAAAAAAAAAAAAAAAAAAAAAATCCTGTGCACAGCAAATACAGCAACCAATAGAATCAAGAGACTACCTGCAGAATGATAAATGTGGCTGACAGCTAGGTCTCAAGAAGACAACTAATATCTAGAGTGCATAAAAAATAGAAAAACTAGACCTTGCCCCCAAAGACTCAATCAGACAATGGGAAAGTAAACGGAATTGACATCTCTCTAAAGAAGTACAAGGGGTCAGTAAGTTCAGAGGCTCCAGGGCCAGCCAACCACATGAAGACTGAGAGGATTGTAACATGAGCCGAAGTAATCCTCTCCACTAAGTTTTGGGTCTCAGGTAATGAGTCCCAGCAACTAAGGCAGTAACTAAGGAAGTAACTGTAGAAGAAAAAGAAAAAACAAGACACAATTACCAAGCTGAGTTTGAATGTTATGTCAGGTAAATAGGCTTTAAAAACACAAATGAAGACAAAGGCAATTGATGGCTGAAGGCTCCTTAGGAAAAGGTCAAGCTTCAGGGTATGACCAGCCTCAGACAAGGATTTAAGAACAGCTACCAAAAAATAAGTCTGATAAAACAAGACACCCCCTTGAAAAGGAAAATTGTACCAGAAAAAATATTGTTCCTTTCAGAATGTCTTTCTTGGAAACTACCTAGCTGTGCAACTCCGTCATAGCTTTATAATTACTTTCTTGACCCCTGTAACCATGAAAGTGTAATGGAACTTGTAGGGTGTCTGATTGTATCAATCTTCATTGTCATTAATCAAGCCTTGTAACTGATGATCTCACCCTGCTAGGTAATGAGAGGACTGCCAGGCTTTCTGTCTTACCTTTGTACCTCCTGCTCTTTGTGAAGGGACAGATCCTGACCAGGACCAGCAGCATAAATAAAGCTATTCACAGCTTCCTGAGTTCCTCAGGTATTGTTCATTTCCCACATTCAGCTTTGCCACAACACCCTCACAAAAACTCAAAGAAGAATCTTACTTGAAGCTTAAGAGGAACCATTTCCTCTATATTTCTACTGTGGGAAAAAGCTGGCTAGCCAACCAGGCAGTCAGAAATTGAGTATGCAGTGTGGTTACAGAACCAGAAGTCTCTAACCTAAGCAGGGCTGGTATAGGGCACACACACATAAATTGTGGCTTTGGTATATGGCATAAATGAAAAATCATGTCTGACAGCTCAGCAGCAGCAAATCTACCTGCCATCACTCCCAGAGAGGACTTATCATTTTCTTTCCTCTGATCCTGTCTGTAGAAACCTCATCTATCCACCTGCCTCTCTGCCAATCTCTGTGTTCTTTGCTCCTTGGGATACCTTCAAGGTTCATATGAGTCAAAGACCAAGCGTCTCAACCATACAGCTCAGTCTATGATGGCAGGGGCATGGGAATGAACTCTGAGCTCATACACCCTCCGCCGCCATTTTTGCTTCTGGGACAGTGGCCATAATTGCTGACTCCACAAGAGTCAGATACTCTTACTCCTTTCTGGCCCCAGTACCAAGAAAAATATGCAAACCCCAGAGAACACATTAGTACAGGAGTTCAATGGTTGAAACCCTTTACTCAGCCTCATCCTAACCAAAAGAAACAACAATTTAAGGATCTGTGTCATACTGTTGTAGGCAGCTGAATTAGAGAGAAATAGTATGTTATAGCCTAACCATTGTAGCTCCATTCATTGACTACAGTGACTCCGTCTTGACCTATTGTTGCCGTTTGCCTGCCCTGAATGTTTCACCCTGCCCAGCTAACCCCACCGTGTTCCTGTTCTGTATGCGCTGCAGATCCCAGCTGAGAGAACAGCATCTGTGTTCTAAACATAAAAGGTAATGTCCCCATAAGCTTAAACAGCCATTGTATTCTAAATAAGCCAACCGCAGGATGTACTCTAGCCCTACAAATTTCTCCCAGAAGCCCTTCCATTCCCTTAAGTTTCTACTTCTTCTCCTGACCCTTGGGTTTCCATTTCCCGATTACCTAATAAGGTAAAAGAGATGTGTCAACCAATGACCATGTGCCTTGTACCCCACAAGTAACTGCGATTGGCTTCTGTGTCACCGCTTGCTTCTGTATGACCCCAAGCCAAATTCCCCACGTGCATGCCTCTCTGCACTCTTGCTTAGAGACTGCCGCTGGGTACCAGCTAAAATAAAGTGCTCTTTTTCTTTTTGGACATCTGCCTCAGTTGTCTCATTTCCTAGAGTACAACATGGTATAGGCAGACACACAGGGAGAGGCCCTCAAGAAGACAGTATAGAAGACAACATACCCTGGAACTTTGGAGAAACAAACTTTGGGCCAGGCCTCAAGACAGAAGTTTAAACAAATACATACCTCCTCAAGGAGAAACATCAGAGATTGATATTCTAAGTAGGTCTCTATCATCTTGAGAAAGCCAGTGTGTGTCACTAACCCAACTCCCTACAGGAAAATCCCCTGTTGTATACTCATGCCTGCTTGCTATGTGACTCGCTTCCCCATTTGATCTAGATTTCATTAATCTTGCCTGAGCAATTGTGCTTGTAATTTTATTGGTTGACCAGAGGTTTGTAGCAGTTCATGCACATCTTATGATTTTCCTTGTGTCTCTAGCTTAGACTCACCTCACCTCACGGTTTCACTCTATAAAAGTCCCTAGAACAGACAGGTGCCTTGGCAACTCTCCTGGGTCCTCTTGTGTCCCACTCTTGCACAGAAGCTTTCTTTCTCCCAATAAATAAATTCTGCTCTTAGCCACCGCTGCTCTTAAAATGCATTCTTTGATTTTAGAGAACATGAACTAATCCCAGATATCTTTCAGGTTGGGAGTTTCTTTTCTTTTGCCTGTATCAATATTGACTTATTATATATTAATTATGCAATAATGAAACAGGGGCCCCTAGGCTTTGATTGCAGAATAGGAACTTTTCCAAGAGACACACTGCGACATACCTGCCAGAGCAGCAGGTAGTTGGCTGGGGTTCCATTTCATCTACTCTAGTGTGCCAGAAATCTTCAGAAACTCCAGGC
Source organism: Myocastor coypus (assembly GCA_004027025.1). Classification (NCBI taxonomy): domain Eukaryota; kingdom Metazoa; phylum Chordata; class Mammalia; order Rodentia; family Myocastoridae; genus Myocastor; species Myocastor coypus. The sequence continues at coordinate 3,989 of PVJA010028031.1, forward strand.
TTCTAAATCCACCCCTGCTATCCAAGGGATTCTTAGAAATAGGCACAACCTTTTCTGAGTTATGACACACAGAAAGAGAAGCCCCCAGGGTTCTGCTGATTCTTCAGTGAGGGTGATTGCTAGGCTCTGCTCCACTTGCTGGCGCTTTTACCTTGGACTTAGCTCTAGGAGACAGATATGGCTCTCAGGTTCCTGGCCCAGGCCTCCTTTCCTTTGATGCTGAATCACTATGATTAAGGGGACAATGAACAATGAGGACAACTTGTCCTGAAGCAAGACCAGCACAAGGACAAAGATCAGTGGCTGAGCAGTGGAGATCCAGGAATCCTTCTGAGCAAAAAGCAGTTTCCGATCTGGAAAGCCTGTGAGCACTTGACTAAGCCAAGCCAAGGACAACAGGTCTGCAAAACACATTCTGACTTCTTTTTTCCTTGTGGTAAGGGACTGACGCAAAATTGAAATTAACTTGAGGTACAGAAAATAAGGGATTATTACATTTCCTGGTGGGAACAGGAAACTACTTCAGAACTCATTAGTAGATAAATGAGTTAAGTGTTTGAGGACATATCCATAACACTGATTATTCTTCCTGTAAATATATTTTTTTCTTTGACCATTTAAAACACACAAAAGGGCCCAGCAGGATGGCTCAGTGGTCTAAAGTGCCTGCTTAGGGAAGCTTAGGCGGCTGCAGAGATCACAGTTCGATCCCCAGCACCACATGCTGCGCCAGCCCTGCCCTCAGGGCAAGCTGAGCCGGCCATAAAAATAAATAAATAAACAAACAAAAGTTCTGAAACAAGAAAACAAATAAAATAAAATAATTCTTAAAAAAAATAAAACACAGAAAATGCAATATCACCATGAAATCACAGAATGTAGCTTAAGGAAGGTAAAGCTTTCACATTTGGGGAGTTTCCACCAATATTTATATGTATGTATATAGTCATATAATTTCTCTCTTTTTTTTTTGCATTTTAGGGAAGGTGACAGGTTTTCCATGGTGTCGCAGCAGAGAAACAGGCAGAAAGAAAAAAGAAAGGGGCTTTATTTTCTTAGAGGACATGGGGAGAATTCGGGAAGATAAGGAATTCTCTGAATTGGAACAAAGGGAGACTGAGGCTTTTATGGCCTTTTGCCAGGGATGGGGTTTGAGGAGGATGTTTAGATTTACCTGAGGAGCTGATTGGGGCCTTCCCTGAGGTGGCGGGACAGGTGGAAGGAAATTGCACCCTGGGCTGAGTTGGAGAAGAAGGGCGAGGTGGTCTTTGGGAAGATAAGCTGTTGTTTTAAGGGCTTCAGCCATATTAGATGACCACCATAATGATTCAGCAATTCATACGAGGGCCAGAACCTATCATTCCCATCTTTTGGTTGTTATATAAGGGGCGATGTGACTCTTAGACTGCTTCCTGATGAACTGGGGCGTCATCTTGGGTGTGAGGGGAGTTGACAGGATAACAGTTCATGCTCATGTAAAAGTTAGTGCCAGATGTCTCAGCTAAGACCAGAAGTTTATAATTAGTGACGACTGAAGAAACCTTGAAAAGTTTAAAAAGACAGCATGTTGTAAGTACATTTCATCATAATTAAAGGACACAGGAAGGGAAGCGAAAGGGGGGGGGCTATGATCTTTGTCATTTTACTATGACTATGTTGAAGAGGAGTATCTATCTTTATTTTTTTATATCAATGTGAGCAAAGGGAGTCAGGGTCACCTGTAGGACCTTGACACAACTGTACCGAGAGGCCTCATAGGAGGTATACAAGGTTGTGGGATTAAGAGGGCTGCAAGTAGAAATAGCAATAGAAGGATCCACCATGAACATTAAGTGTATTTGTTATATAGTGCGGCAGCTGCTGTGTGTGGAGACATGGAGTCTATCTGCCAACTATGTTGTCTATAGTTATTTAGAAAGGTAGGCTTCTGCCTGAATTGATGGTCCCATTTAGGTTGTAAAATGCTTACTGTAGTGTGACCCTGAAAAGAAGTATATAGGGTAGGTAAAAGGCTGAGTTAGGTCGGGTAAAGAGAGAGCTAGGGTGCTTAGGAGGGCCTCTTCAAGGGGTCTTAACAAGGAACATCTCAATGTTTTATAGAGAGGCTGTGCTAGGGAAGCAATTTGGAAACCCAGAAGGAGAAATTAGACAAAGGAAGAATAAAATCTGTTATTTTGTGGTGGGTACCTGAAGGTCACAAAGAAGGGCTTTGTGGTCAGCAGTGACTGTATGAGTAGTGGGAGTGAGGGTGAGTCTTAGACATTTGACATTTGATGAAGCTATCTAAGCTTTGGAGGGAGAGACCCTGTAACCTCATCCTGACAGAAAATTGAGAAGAGTAGCTGTGTGTTTTAGGGACAGGGCATGAGAGGGGTAGTAAAGGAGGAGGTCATTGATATACTGAAGAAGTGGCTGGGCTAGAGATCAAGGGTCTTGAGGTCAGCATCAGGGGCTTGGCTAAAGAAGTGAGGACTATCTCTGAACCCTTGAGGCAGGACTGTCTATGTGAGCTGTTGAGACTGGAGTGTCTGGATCAGTCCATGAGAAGGCAAAAAGGGTCCTGGCAATCTGGATGCAAGGGAATGGTAAAGAAGGCATCTTTAAGGTCTAGGACAATAAAATGAGCAGTGGAAGGAGGGATACAGGAGGACATATAGTATAGGGTTTTGAGATCTTGCACTAAATAATAGGAGCCAATGGGTTTAGTACAGGAAGAATGAGGGTTTATATAGTGAGTGTGAAGCTTTAAGAAAATTATTGATGAGGAGGCAAAGAATGATGGGCTTGAGTCCTTTTTGTTTGGAGGCTATCAGGTATTGGAGAATATAGAAAAGTGTTGTAGGATCTTTGAGGTACACTAACCTAGGAATAGCATGTGTGGTACAAGTGGGACTGGAAGTGTCTCAGAGTATATGGTCAACAAAGGAAGAAGAAGGGAGGAGCTGGCTGTCCACTGAGGTTGGTTTTGTAGGATGTATGTTGTGGGGTGAGAGAAAGGTGAAAGAGAAGTAGAGTTTTTGGAGGAGGTCTCTCCCCATGAGAGGTATGGGACATGTTGAAATCTCAAGGAAATTAAGAGTGAAGAACAGTGTCTGACGTCAGCAAGGAAAGGGCCTGTCACAAGGGGTCCTGCGGGTCGGCCATCAACACCCACTATGGAGATTCTAGGGCTAATATGATGACTTTAGAACTCAGGAAGAACACTGTATGTGGTCTCTGTGTCAGCAAGAAAAGAGTTTTTTTTTACCTGAGATGTCTAGCCCGACTCCGAACTCTTGACAAAGGTGCCTCTATGTAGGCCATAGAACCCAAGCTCTGTTGTTACTCTTCAGGGGCAAGACCAAGCAAGTCAAGTATGTGGATCTGGCTATAGCGAGATTTTCTGTGAGGTCAGGGAATTGGATGACTTACCCGCTCTCTGGCAGACAGGGCATTCACATTTCCAGTGACCCTCAAGCCTATAGATGTCCAAGTGATGACTACAAGTTGGGGCAGGCTCATGCCCAGTGTCCTTCTTCACTGCAATTGGCTTGGGTGGCAGCATTGTTTAGGCTCAGCGTTACCTTGTCAAGACCCTGCTTTTATAGGAGTCCTGAGTGTCGCAACCAAAAGTTGGCAGTGTATACAGTTAATTTTGGTCTCTATTATTTTTTTGAATTTATTTTGTTATTTGTTTTTCTTGTTTCAGAACTTTTGTTTGTTTGTTTATTTTTATGGCTGGCTCAGCCTGCCTTGAGGGCAGGGCTGGCGCAGTATGTGGTGCCAGGGATTGAACTGCGGTCCCTGCAGCTGCCCAAGCTTTCCTAAGCAGACGCTTTAGACCACTGAGCCATCCTGCTGGGCCCCTTGGTCTCTATTATTGAAGACACAGAAAGTTAGATTAAATAAGTTTTCCTGTGAAGTTTGAGGGCCGACATTTGTCTTTTTAGGTTGGCATGAATGTCAGGAAGAAATAGAGATATAAAATAGGGATTAATAACAATTTTGGGGGGAGGAATCTGTGTCTATATTAATATATTTAGTTTGGAGTCATACCCTTGATTATTAGAACTTTATCTTAGTATCAAGTACTTTAAAATACAGTATAGCCAGAGAACTATTATTTATCAACCATGGACATTTTAGCAGTTAAATCCCTGTAGAATGTTAATGGACAACAGCTATATAATTTTGTAGAAATATTTGACATCAATAATCATACATAGCAGTGTAGCTTAACAGTCATATAAAATCCCCATTTTGTTTAGCATCTCTGAGTGTACACAGGGCATATGTCACATATATTTCAGATAGAAAATTACTATTTGGCTGATAACCTCAGGTTGGCTTGACAGGAACCTGTATCTCTAAATGTAATGTCACGTACATAGGAAATACATCACATAAAATTGAGTTAGAAAATTATTATTTGGCTGATGACCTCACATTGGCTTGACAAGAACCTCTTATTATAAATACCTGGAGCATAAGAGAAAGGCATATTTAAATCTGAAAGAAAATTTATATTGTAGCATACAGTATTTTGGAATGCATGAATATGTTTAATATATTAAGCATCTTTTGTGAGAAAACCTTATTTTATTTTTGAGAAAACTTTGTCTTTTAAACAATGATCAAATTTTTGGGTGTGTCTTTTAAGGAGATTATTGGGGGCTCTCTACTGAGGAACAAAGGTTGGGAAAGCTCTATTCGTCAGTTAAGAGTCCTGTCCAACAACAATCTTCCCCATTTTAATGGTTATTTAATTATAAATTAATTTTGATATTACCTAGACCAGCTGGTAACCCAGGAGAAAGCATGGTTTTAAGTCTATATTCTAGAGCTCAAATAAAAAAGGAGCTGGGCATGGCGGCGCATGCCTGTAATTCCAGCACTTGGGAGGCTGAGGCAGGAGGATCAGTGTGAGTTCGAGACCAGCCTGGGCTACAAAAGTGAGCTCAAGAACAGCCTGAACTGCATAGTGAGGCCCTGTATCAAAAAGACAATTAAAAAAAAAAAAAAGGAACAGCTGTTTACAGAATGACATAAAAACAAACAAGTACATACAGGACACACAGACATCTTTATAAAATAATAGTGCACTCAAATATACTTTCATTAGGCCAAATTATGGTGACTTTTTAAATTTTAAAATTATGAGAGACTAGTCAGAACTTTTTTTAGGTTAATTAGCAGAGATCTCTTATAAGAGGAATTTGGGAAAACGTGAAAACCTCTTATTTCTGGAGTGGGAGGAGCAAGCAAACTGAGCAGAGTGTAAGGATGAGTCAAGGCACAATAGAGGCGCACTGATAAGGTGAGTGTGCACCTGGAGACTGCCTGCAGAGGTGACCGGCAGGGGTCGGGAGAGTGAGGAGCAAAGAAGCTAAGCATCAGGCTCAACTGGAAAGGGCAGTTTGCTCACTCGCTCCAAGGGCTGTTATCTCGTCTTTAGCTTGGTGGATAGCAGTGATGGGCACACACTGTTGGGGGAAAAAATGAGTTATTAGTTTTGATTTTGGTTTTTGTTTTAGAGTGGGATTTTGGAAGAAAAAGACTGTGATTGAATTGTAAATTGGTGAGGTTTGGCAAGGAATGTGAGGAATGTAGACCTACTGGCAGCTGAGAGGAAGCTGAGAGGAAGGCAGGGAAGGGAGAAAATAGAGTGTAAGGCATCCCTGTAGTTCCTGAAAGGTTAGAGGGTGAATTGAGGAGCAGTGGCTATGGCTGAGGCCTAAGCCATGGCAAAGCAGGGAGGGAGGCTGGGGCCGCAAGGGTAGGGTTCTTCAGGCCACCATGTAGCGCAGTCTGATCTGTCCTTGACTTAAGAGACTATGGAGGGCCCGGCAGGATGGCTCAGTGGTCTAAAGCACCTGCTTAGGAAAGCTTAGGTGGCTGCAGGGACTGCGATTCAATCCCCGCACCACATGCTGCTGCCAGCCCTGCCCTCAGGGCAGGCTGAGCCAGCCATAAAAATAAATAAATAAACAAAAGTTCTGAAACAAGAAAAAAAAAAAAGAAATAAAAAATTCTTAAAAAAAAAAATATATATATATATATATATATCAATGCCTGATACTTATCTTTAAGTGAGTGGGCGGCTGCATTTCTTTACTCTTTGTTTTAAGGTCCGCCCACAGGTGGAGTGCCTGTCCCTTGCAAAGCTGCATAGTCAAGTTGCTTTCCATATTGCCCTCGAGGGCTTGGCCTTATCTGACTATCTGTAATATTTCTATCTAATTTGGCTGCCTAAAACAGTTACATGCATGCCATGGCTTCTTTCTTTCCAGCTTCCCTCCCCCTCCCCCCTTCTCCAATTCCCATGTCAAATTTTTCATTCTTATTGATATTACTAATCTTAGCATATGTCAGGACATATAATGAAGTTTCATTAATTGAGGTTATTAGGCTTCTGCACATGGCATATATTTATTCTACGTATTTCCCATTTTTGTCCTCCTCAGCCCTGACATTCTTTTCCTTGGGCACTTCCCTACTGCAGGGCTCCATCTCCTTGTCCCCCTCCTTTATTATTTTATTTGTTTGTACTTTGCCTCGCTCAAATGAGAGGCGCCATATGCTATTTAAGTGCATGATTTATTGTACTCAGCGTATTTTCCAGGTGCATCCGTCTTCCTACAAACATTTCAAATCAGTCATTCCGTATAATAGCATACTATTCCATTATGCATAGACACCACCTTTTCTTTATCTAATCATCTGCTGATGGGTGTACAGGTTGTTACCATGGTCTAGTTATTATGGCTTGTGCTACCACAAATATTGCTATTGCATGCACAGCTATAGTATGATCTCTTAAGAAGCAGAAGACACTTAGCAAGGTCACTGACTCATAGGAAATTTCTAAATTCAGTTCTTGAGAAATTTCCAGACTGATTTCCATACTGGATACTGTCTCTTGCAAAGAGATGGATGCTCTAGTTTACATTCCATCAACGATGAAAGAGGCTTGCTCTTTCACCGCAGCCTCCCCAGCATTTGTTATTGATTGATTTCCTCATGTGTGCCATTCTTTGTGGAGTAACATGGAATTTTAGCAGTTTTAATTTGTGTTTCTCTGATGACCAGAGGTGTTAAACATTTTTCATATATTTGTTGACCATTTGGATTTCCTCCTCTATTAGATATGTGTTCATTTCTCTTGCCCACTTCTTAATGAGATCATTAATTTTAGGTAGCTTTTTTATTGTTGTTGTTTAGTTCTTTGTATAGTCTAGCCCATGTGCCTGAGCAGGAGTGTCTTAGTTACTTTTTACTAGTTGCTGGGACAAATACCCGACACTCAAAATGAAGGAAGGAAAGGTTTATTTAGCTCACAGTTTGTGGAGGTTTCAGTCCATATTCGGCTGGCCTAAAGCTGAGAGGAACAGAGCAGAGAGCATCCAGTTCATGGTGGTGGAACAGCAACAAAATGGTGGCAGAGACAGCCAGTCAGTCAGGGCAGCAGAGCAGCAGCAACAGCTCGAATCTGTCTCTCTTTATATTACATTCAGGCTCTCTGCCTTAGCACCTCGCCTTAGGCTACACCCATAATCCCAGAAGTGCTTCGACCCATAATCCCATCAGTACTAAAACCCATAATCCCAGGGATCATGGATCAAGTCTCAAACTCTAGAAGTCCCCGCCCAGTGACTACATGAGGCTTTGGGGGGACAACTAGACATAAACCATAACAAGTGGCTAGTGAAGAATTTTCCCCTTATGTAAGCTATCTGTTACTATTTTTTTGGAGGCCAATGAGACAGCTCAGTGGTCTAAAGCGTCTGCTTAGACAATCTTAGGGAGTCGCAGGGGACCACAATTCACTCCCTGACTCCACCTGCCACACCAGCCCCACCTTCAGGGTGAGCTGAGCCAACCAAAAAGAAAAAAATTGTGCGTGAGGCTTTTCAGTCTGATATAATCTCATTTGTCTATGCTTGCTAGATTTGTGTGTGTGTGCAGTTGAGGTTCTGTTTAGAAAATCTTTTTCTCTGCCTATGTCTTCAAATATTTTATGCTTTTTTAAATGGATTTAATGTTTCTCCTTTGATGTTTAGATCTTTATCTAATTTATTATACAATGAGAGATGGTCTTATTTCAATCTTTCGCACACAGATAATCAATTTTCCCAGACCACTTGTTGAATAGGCTCTATTTGCCCCAACTATGCTTTTGGCCCAGTTGTCCAAGATCAAATAGCAGACTATGTCTGGGACAAGTTTGCGTATCCTCTAGTCTGTCACACTGATCCATCTATCTGTTTTTATTCCAATATCATCCCACTTTTGTCACTGTTGCTTTTCATATAGCTTGAAGTCAGGCATTGCCATGCCTCCTGTTTTGTTCTTATTGCCCCAAATTCATTTTGCTATTCTGGATCTCTTCTGGCTTCATATGAATTTTAGAATTTTATTAAAGATCCATAGAGTATGCTATTGGTATTTTGATTAGGACTGCATAGAATTCATACACCAGTTTGGAAAGTATGCCCATTGTGACAATATTGATTGTGC
>PVJA010028031.1:12584-28016 GCA_004027025.1 Myocastor coypus
TTTTTTTTTTTTTTTTTTTTTTTTTTAATTTATTTTTTCTTGTTTGAGAACCTTTGTTTGTTTATTCACTCTTTTTATGGCCGGCTCAGCCTGCCCGAGGGCAGGGCTGGCACAGCATGTGGTACCAGGGATCGAACCGCGGTCCTTGAAGCCGCCCAAACTTTCCCAAGCAGGGGCTTTAGACCACTGAGCCATCCTGCCGGGCCCCCATCTTTCCATATTCTGATGACCTCTTTGAGCTCTTTTTCAGAGTACTATAGTTTCCTTTGTAGAGATCTTTTACTTCCTTGTTTGGGTTAATGACTATGCATTTCATTTTTCTTGAAGCTACTATGAATGGTATTATTTTCATAATTTTCTTCTCTTCCCATTCATTGCTGGTGTACGTAAATGATACTGTTATTTCCATGTTGCTCTTGTGTCCTGCAGCACTTATGGAGTTCATTATCAATGCTGAGTGTCCTATATAGTGTGTCAAGTGAGCTGTAAATAGTGATAATTTGTGTTCTTCTTTTCCTATTATGCCCTCTTTTATTTATTTCTCTTACCAAATTTTTCCAGCTAATGTTTCAAATACTATGCTGAATAAGAGAGATGATAGTGGACATCTTTGTCTTGGTACTGATTTTAGGGGACATGCTTTTAGTTTTTCTCCATTAATATGATGCTAGCTATTGGTTTGTCATATGTAGATTTAATCTTATTCAGGTATGATCATTGTCTACCTATTTCCTTCAAGATTTTTATCATGAGAGGATTTGTATTTTATTCAAAGCCTCTCCTATATCTATTGATATGATAGTATGGCTTTTTTTTAACCTTGATTTTATTTATATGATATATTACATTTATTGACTTCCATACATTGAACCATCCTTGTATCTTCAGAATGAAGCTTACTTGATCATGAGGTATAATATTTTTGATAATGGGTTGTATTTTACTTCTTAATATCTTGATGAAGATTTTTACATCTATGTTCTTTAGGAAGATTGGCATGTAGTTTTCTTTTTTTTAAAGAATTTTTTACTTTTAATTTTTTTTCTTGTTTCAGAACTTTTGTTTGTTTGTTTATTTATTTTATGGCCGGCTCAGCCTGCCCTGAGGGCAGGGCTGGCACAGCATGTGGTGCCGGGGATCGAACTGCGGTCCCTGCAGCCGCCTAAGCGTTCCTAAGCAGGTGCTTTAGACCACTGAGCCATCCTGCTGGGCCCCGTGGCATGTAGTTTTCTTCATTAGTTGGTTCTTTATCCAGTTTGGGGATCAGATTGATACTAGACTCCACGAATGAGTTTGGGACAGCTCCATCTCTTTGTTGGAGTACTGGTGATTTAACATGCATAATGGTTTCATAGAATTCAGCAATGCATCCATCCAGTCCTGGCCTTTTTCTAAATTTGTAGATTCTTCATTAGTGTGTAAATTTCATTGATTGTTACTGGGTTGTTAGGTACATTTCTATATTCTTAGTTTAGTTTAGGTTGTTTGTATGTGTGCGAATCTAGCCATTTTTTCAAAATTTGTTTATTTGTTGGAATATAGTTTGTCAAAGTGGTTACTATCTTCTCAACTTCTGGTGTTGTGATTTCTTTCACCTTTTTCATTTCTAATTGCATTGATGTGTGTCTTTCTTCAGTTTCTCTTAGGAGGGCTGGCTGGGGGCTTATGTATTTCATTTATTCTTTCAAAGAACCAGGTCTTCAGTTTATTGGTTTGTTTTACTATTTTATACCTCAGTTTCACTGATTTTGCTCTCATATATTTAAATTTCCTCCTTAATTTCAGCTTAGGGCTACCATTTGTTGCTTCTCAAGTATCTTAAGATTTCTTAGATATAGCTCAGTGGCTTAAGCACCTGACTGGCAAGCACAAGGTCCTGAGTTCAATTCCCAATACTGTACACACACAATAGATTTACTCATTGAGTTTTCTGCTTTTCTAATGTGAGCATTGATTGTGATTAATTTTCCTGTTAAAATTGCTTTGTAGTGTTCTAGAAGTTTCCACAAGTTGTATTGTCATTGTTATTAACTTCCAGAACATTATTAATCTCTTCTTTGATTTCTTCTGTGACACTTTGGTTGTGTAGGAGTATGTTGTTAATTCTACAGGAGCTTTTACTTTTACCCAAAATTTCTTCTATTGCAGATTTATATTTTCACTTTACAGTGATCTGATAGTAGCTATTGGTAATTTCTATTTATTTATTTGTTTATTTATTTGGAACAGGGTCTTGCTATGCAACTCAAGCTCATATTGATCCTCCTGTCTCAGCTTCTCCAGAATTGGAATTACAGGCATGTGCCACCACATCTGATCTCAGTGGCTGGCTCATCGCCTGGGGCTGGGAAGGCATACAGTACTGGGGATCAAACCTGGATCCTTGCACTTCCCAGGCAAGTGCTTAGAAAGTACTTAGACTGCTGAGCTATCTCCCTGGCCCCCTTCTATTCTTTCATATTTACTTAAGCAGGATCTGTGGACTGGTATATGATCTGTTTTGAAAAAATAACATGTACTTCTGATGACAGTGTACAGTCTGTTGTAGAAGGGTGGAATGCTCTGTATGTATCCATTAAGTCCCTATGTTTAAGGACGCGGTTCTGCTCTGAAATTTGTTTATTGGATTGTGTTTAGTTGGTTTATGTACTTGAAAAAGTGGGATGTTAAAATCCACTACCATGATTGTATGTTTATTTGATGCTTTAATTTCAGCCTTATTTGTTTTATGAAGATAGGTGCTCCAGTGTTTAGTGTATATACATTTATAATGTTATCTCTTCATGTTGAATTGTTCCTTTCCTAGTATGTAGTAAAATTGTTTGTCTCTTCTAATGAGACTTAGCTTGAAGTTTACCTTACCATGTTTCATAAATAGAATAGCTATCTCTGCATGTTTTTGGAGTTCGGGAGCCTAAAAAGCTGTTTTACATCTTTTAATATTTAGTCTATGGGTTTGTTTTTTTAATTAGATGAGTTTCTTTTTTTTTTTTTTTTTAGGTGAGTTTCTTGAATGCAACAGATTATTAGATTTTTTATGATCCAATCTGCCCGTCTGTGTCTTTTTTTTTTTTTTTTTGCTTCTGTAATTGCCCTTTAATAATTGGTGTTGGAACAGTGGCATGACTATGGAAAATAAGGAACCCCCATCCTTATTTTAAACCACACAAAAATTACTTTTAAGTACATTCAGGACCTACATTAAAAAACTAAAGCAATCAAACATCCAAATAAAACAGGCAAGTATCTTCATGATATTAGGTTGGGGTAGGTAAAGATATCTTAATCTTATCACAAAACTCACTAAACTACAAAAGAAAATTGATAAATTGAACCTAGTTAAACACTTGATCATAACAACTACTATTAAGAAAGTACCCCAACTATGGACTAATAAAGTAATGTCAGCTATGAACTGATAAGGAATACATATATAAAATACACAAAGAATCTCTACAAATCAGTGAGCCAAGGGAATTCAATTTTTGTTTTGTTTTATTAAGAGTCAATATTTTTTTAGAAACTAGATTTTATTTATTCAAAGAACTGAAAAAAATCTGTCCTCATTGAATTTTATACTTAGCAAACATACCTTTGAAAACTAAATGTAAAATATTTTCCAGTTATACAAACTTGAAATATTCTAATATCGCTAGATGTAGCATATAGAAAATAACACCATAATCCAGAAGGCAAGAGAAGTTGTGGTACGGTCCTGGATAAAGAATAAAGAGCTCTCAAAATGGTGGTTATGCAGGACTATATAAAATATAATTATGTTAGATGAACCCATTTAAAAGGTCACTAAAGATTTCTACAAAACAGTATCAATCTTAGGTTATATACATATTTTTTCATATATATGTATATATGTGTCTGTGTATGTGTCTGTAAAAGACAAGGAAGAACTAGTATAAAATCAATGGAAAGTGGAAATACACTTTTTAAAGTTTTTAATACTAGGAGAAAATATCTACTTGCAAGTAGACTGTAAATCAAATTGTGCAGTACTGCAAAATCCTGCAATAGAGCACAAATCTTATGATAAATAACTTAGCTGGATATTTTTTGAAAACCCATGATGCAATGAGTCTGCAAAAGTTGAACCGTGAAATAGTGAAGGACTACTGTGTGCCTGTAAGAATAATTTATCGTGGCATTTATGGTGGAGATTCCATCTTCAGGACAGCACAAGCTATCTTGAAATAATATTCTACTTTATGAGCAACATAATAACCATATGAAGTGAGAGTTCTATTTTTTCTCTGTTTTATACTTTATTCCCTGTTGCGTATTTTACTTTTATGTATACTACATACCCCACAAACCTTGGTGGTATTGTTACAGGATAGTCAGTCAGATAGGGCCAGGCCCTCCAGGACAATATTGAAAGCAACTTGACTATGCAGCTTTGCAAGGGACAGGCACCTGTGTGCCAGACCTTAAAACAAAAGAGTAAAGAAATGCAGCCACCCACTTACTTAAAGTATCAGAGATCGATATTCTAAATAAGAATCACCCTAAAGGGGCCAAAAACTCAACCCGCAACAGAAAGAACCCTTACTCCGTATTCATGCCCACTTGCTACGTGACTTGCTTCCCAATTTGCTCCCGATTTAATCAATTTTACCTGAACAGTGATACCTGTAATCTCATTGGTCGGCCATGACTTTGTCCCACCTCATGACCACCTAAGCAAGTTCCCCTAGTGTCACCTTAGGTCCGCCTTATCACATGGTTTTGCTCTATAGGACTCCTAAAAATGACAATTTTGGGGGCAACCCTCTCGGGCCCCCCCTTCATTCCCCTCTTGGACAGAAGCTTTCTTTCCCAATAAATCTTCTATTCTAAACTTCTGTCTCATTCCTAAAATTCATTCTTCAGTTTTAGCGAACACGAACTCGTAAAAACCAAGTGTTTTTCAGGTTGAAAGATTAGTTTTTCTTCCTGCTTCAGTATTATTATTACTATGCTAAGTTTTCAGATCATTGTCATTCAGCCTGAAGACCTCCTTTAGCATTTCTTATAGATAAGGTCTTGTGGAGACAGAATTTCTGCATTCTGGATGTCTAAAAACATTTTTGTGGCTCAGCGTGGTGGTGCATGCCTGTAATCCTAGCACTTGGGAGGCTGAGGCAGGAGGATCAGTACGAGTTTGAGACCAGCATGGGCCACAAAAGTGAGCTCAAGGCCAGCCTGAACTGCATACCGACACCTTGTCTCAAAAAGACCAAAAAAAAAAAAAAAAAAAAAAAAAAATTGTTCCACCTTTACTTTTTTTTTTTTTTTGCTGAGAGGTATAAACCTTTATAGATCTCACTCAGGGAGAAATAGCCTCCTCAGTCTTCTTGTAAGCTTTAACTTTGCCTTTGAATACCAAAGAATGTTTAAGAACTTTAGCAGGTGCTGTTCAGACACGGCCAGTGCTGGTAAGGCTGAAGCAGCCAGAGCAGAGTAGGGAGCATTTGCCAAATGGGTTGTGTTCACTCTGCCAGTGATACCACATTATGGTTGGTGCAGACATACAGACTCTGTTACATGTTTGCAGAGGCGCTCTGGCTAGACAAGTGGGTTCCACTAATCTGTTCTGGGAGTTAGAGCCATAGGTCTACCAGGATACCCAGCATCAGCACTGGTCTGATGACCTTCGAATTCGCTGGCAATATAGGAGTTTTTGAAACACAAATTTTGGACCTGCCGGATAGATCAGTGGGTTAAAGCGCCTGTTTAGGCAGATGCAGGGACCAGGGTTCAATCCTGTGTGTGCTGTGCCAGCCCTGCCCCCAGGGCGCACTGAGACATGACTGAGACTGGGGGTGGTGGCACACACCTGCAATCCCAGTGCTTGGGAGGCTGAAAACAGGAGGGTCACTACAAGTCTGAGCTGTGTAGTGAGACCCTGTAGACCACTGTCTTAGTTATTCTTCTCCCATTGCTGGGACAAATACCCAACACTCAAAATAAGGGAAGGAAAGGTTTATTTAGCTCACAGTTACTAGAGGTTTCAGTCCATGTTTGGCTGGCTCCAAAACAGAGTGGCACATGGTAGAGGGCAGCCTTTCATGGTGACTGCTAAGAGCAAGAGCCCCTGGAGAGGTAGCAGCAGCTTAAGCAGCTAACTTCTCTTCCTTGACATTGAAAGGCAGGTCACTCGCCCCAGGGGAGGTGCAACACCCACACCCACAATAAACAATTACAAATTCCAGAAGCCACCAAATGACCAAATGAGGTTTTGGGAGGACACCTATACACAAACCATAACAACCCCATACTAAATACATAAAAAAATATAAATTTTAAGATCAGGACAAATTAAGCATATTATTTAGGGATGCATCATGTATTATAAAACTATCTTTTAAAGTAACTGGTAATTTATAAATCATAGTGGTGATTTAGCTGGGTGGAAAATAGAAAAGAACAGAGACGATGCCTGTGGCTTCAAGGATTTGTCTGGTTATATTAATCACCGCGAGAAGGTGGTGATTATCGTGGCGTTTGTTTTTAATTAACATTATTTAAATGTATAGGTTCTATTAGTTACAACTGACTTTATATTTTTAACATTTCAGTCGTTTCTTGGCTTACTGGTCTAGATAACTGTGTTTTTAAAACTTCAAATAAATCCTACTTGAAGACCTGAATATGAACTTGCGCTTTCTTGGAAGAGAAAAATATCACATGAGTCCATCTAGTGGTGAATCAGAGAATCGTCAAGACAGTAATTTCCCCACGTGAGGGGTACGCGCACACACACACACACACACACACACACACGGATTAAACTTTGTTCTCAGCATTATGACAACACTGTTCAGTTATTCTCCAAACTTCTTCAAAATTACAGGTCACGTTTGATATTTTTGTAACACCTGGCCTCCTACATCCTGGAACCTTCGCCTCTGGGTGGCAGACCCTCCCTGCTTACCTCAGGAGCTGTGGCCTTCTCCTCCAGCACGCCTGCCCTTTGGGGCCTGCCCGCCTGGGCTTTAGGCAGCTCCTACTTACATCGCCCCCCCATCTAAGCATAGCTGCTGGGCTCGCTTCAGCTTCAGGGTTGTGAGATAGATTTGTGCAGCTGCACGAAGATCATTCAGGTCATTCTCCACGTATGAGAATCTTGTTAAATGGAACAAGCGAGGTGCAGGGCTGTGCGTGACATAAATGCCACGTGTATTTTTAGAAAGAGTACCTCTACTTCACATGTGTATAATATTTGGGGAAGGACCTGCAAGGACCTGCAAGAAACTGACCATCTTGGGCTTCTAGGGAAGAAGATTCTAGAGAAATGGACTTTAAAAAAATCTTCATTGATGTTGATTTGGTTGGCAACAATGCCCATGCATTACTTCATCATACATAAGAAAGACGTATGCATCACAAAAATGTAGATGATAAATTTCCAGTACATGAACTACATGATACTTTCTGTTGGACCTTAGGCCATGGTTTTCACATGGTAGCCATCGTATAGGGCAATCAGACCCAAGGAACACCTTAGGTTAAGAGAATCTCCCTAGCTACACATGTGCTTGGACATATTTATTATCCTCAAGTCTTAGAAAATCTTTTGAAGCTATTTATCTTACAACTAATACTTTATATTGAACACAATCAGATTGAAAACATCAGTCTATACCTCTATATATTTAAAAATCTTGATACCTTATAAGCTGCTGAAATTTAACAAGATTGCAAGCCTGGCACTTATCTATTGCAGAGATCTACTTTATGTGCTAACTGATGAAAACATTATATGTAATTTCTCTAATTTTAGTGGACTTCAAATGAATATATAAGCAAGTGCTACTTCAGGAGATACATAAGTATTTCTGAGCAAACCTCTGACAGGATGGAGAGGGTAACTTTTATATGTACTTAGTACAGAGTCTCACTACACAGTTCAGACTTGTAAGGATCCTCCTGTTTTTAGTCTCCCCAGAGCTGGGATTACAGATGCACGCCACCATGCCTGGTCTCCGTGGCTGGCTCAGTGCACCTGTGGTTAGGGCTAGTGCAGTGCCAGGAGCTGAACCTTGGTCCCTGTGCTTGCCTAAGCAGGCACTTAGTCTGCTGAGCTATCACACCAGCCAGAGAGGGTGACTTTTGGCCATATTTCCCCATGGCTTTGTGCTGCTGACCTGAGAACAGTGGTAAGTGGGGCAGAAAGGCTATCGTTGTTGCTTCAAGCCCCCAGCCCTGCCATTGTTTGATTCAGAACCTTTGTTTATTTATTCACTCATTTTTATGGCCGGCTCAGCCCACCCCGAGGACAGGGCTGGCGCAGCATGTGGTGCCGGGGATCGAACCGCGGTCCCTGAAGCTGCCCAAGCTTTCCCAAGCAGGCGCTTTAGACCACTGAGCCATCCCGCCGGGCCCCCTGCCATTGTTTGAAAGGGGAAAAAAACTGATCCCCAAAAGATGGAAGATGAAGATTTGCCTGGGTTTCTCACGGAAGCAGTTATTCTCTGCTGGATGTGAAACTGGAAGCGAGCATGCCCCCCTGTGCCTGGCAGGGGTCCTGCTGCCAGGAAAACCAGACTTGAAGGATACTAACTCTAAGGGCAGAAAACAATGGAAGGAAAGAATCCAGGTTCTTAATGCATGGTCAGCCTCGAAGCCAATCAGCCATGGAGTTCGCCCTCTCTGGACCTTCTGCAAATGCCAGCTTGCTGCTTTTTCATGAATCCCAATTAGCTTGATCTTTCTATTACTTCCCATTGAAAGCATCCTAACTGGCCCATATTTTAGTAGCAGGAGAAAATCCATCTGTAAAGAAATTCCACAGTAGCTACACTAGGCTTGGAGAGCGGTCTACGAATATTTGGAAGTATAAACATGCTCCAGAGTAATAGATATCATAAAGGGGATTGAATTTTATATTTTCTCACATGATGGATAGTAGAATATAAAATGAATAGCATTAAACACTAGTCTAGGCTAAAAGCTCTAGATGAACCATTAAACAATAATCACATGCTTAGCGAACTAAGGCAAGATACAGTTACTCTCATGCTAAACTCCACAGAGTTTATCATGCCACATTGGGTTTTAGTCACAGTTTTGTGATTACCATTTTTGTGAGTTTTGAAACTGACCCTTGAGCTCTTCTGCAATGAACGGCACAGGGACATCATTTTGGGGTTGTGTCTGAGTCATCAGTTGGCTTCAACTGGCCCTGCAGATAGGCTCCAGACTGTCCGAGGGATGAATTAAGGCTAGGTTTACCAAGGCCGCACAGGTCTCAGGAGGACAATACCGCCAAGCTACATCCCCAGCCCTTTTTATTTTTATTTTAAATGACAAGGTCTGCTAAGTTGCCCTGGCTGCTTTTGAAAAAGATCCTCTTTCCTCAGCCTGCCAGCTAGCTAGGATTATAGGTGTTACCACCAGCATTATAAACAAAACAAAATTTTGACAATGTTTTGCACATTATTCATCGCTTGTTATACTTATCAAATGAAAATTAAGAGAATGCTCGAAACTGCTGTCGTATAGAATCGTCTCTACTTGTCTACCATGGAATATAATAAATCTCCACAGTGCTTCTCATAAAGATGGTAAAATGCAGCTGAAATTAGTGTTCAGATCCTAGAAAAATTAACGTGTTTATGCTGAAAAATAACAGATCTATAAATGTGAAATATTGCTATAGTACAACTAGAAATACCTTATGGACTTATTTAAATTTTAAAAAGGGCTACTGCAACTTAAAGCTTAGGAATTCATAACACTGTTATGCATAATCTAGTGGTGAAGTTAGGTTCAGGAACTACATTTAAATTGTGAGCTTTGGGCCCGGCGGGATGGCTCAGTGGTCTAAAGCACCTGCTTGGGAAAGCTTGGGCGGCTTCAGGGACCGCAGTTCGATCCCCGGCACCACATGCTGCACCAGCCCTGTCCTCGGGACAGGCTGAGCCGGCCATAAAAATG
This sequence comes from Myocastor coypus, assembly GCA_004027025.1. NCBI lineage: Eukaryota > Metazoa > Chordata > Mammalia > Rodentia > Myocastoridae > Myocastor > Myocastor coypus. The sequence continues at coordinate 22,518 of PVJA010028031.1, forward strand.
AATGAATAAACAAACAAAGGTTCTGAAACAAGAAAAATAAAATAAAATAAAAAAAAATTAAATTGTGAGCTTTTATCTCTGTATCTATTTTTCATCCACTTATCTACTTGTTTGTTTTTTTTTAAATTTTAAACTAGTAATTCAGTTTCTTTCATAGCTTCAGTTACCTTTAGTTTCCTATTTTTTCTTGAGTCAACTTTAGTAGAAAAACCTATGTATTTTTTAGGAAATTGTTCAGTTTATCCAAGTTTTCAAATTCAGTGGTAGACAATCAATCTTTCAAACTATTTTTTTTTAGTTTTAAAATGTATGCTACATTTATGTCCTCTTTTATATTCCAAAGTTTTAAAAAAATTATGAGTCTGTTGGGGATTTTCCTTTGTTTGGTTTTACTGTTTTACAAAGCAATTAATATATGCCTCTATTGTTTCTTTATTTTAATCAACATTTTGTATTTTAATAATTTCTTCCGGTTCTCCCAGGAGTGTGTGGGTTGGTTATGGAAACATGACTAAACACCATCCCTGGCCCCTTCTCATCTGGTGCTGCATCCCCGCTCTGCTCCTGGTAACTTGAATCGAGAGGCCTTGCTCCTCCACGTTCTTCTGCTATAAATTTTTAGTTGTGCCTCAGAATCAGTCAGGTATAGACTGAACCTGAGCAAATGAAGGCTCCCCTGCTTATACTGAGAGTGTCAGGTACAATGATCCATCAGAGGGAAAGCTGACCAGTGCAGAAAATTAGTACCAGGAGTAAGATTGTTGCTTCCACTCTACCTTAGAGTTCAGAAGACCAGAATGCTTGTAAGAATTCAGATTATAAAGATGAGGCTCAACAGCATCTCCATGATAGTCAGGCTGGAGGCCTTGTGTACTGTGCTTTCATATGCCTTCATCCTGGGACAGGGATATAGCTCAGTGTCACAATAGTTGCATGGCAAATGCAAGGTAATGAGTTCCATTCCTAGTACCCTCTCCCCTAAGAGAATAGAGGATATCTCCACATTTTTCCTAAGTCCTAAAACTTTATGGAAGACTGAGATTAAAGGTGGTGGACTAGTAGGTCTGGAAGATCAAATTTCAAAGCACCTCAGTCTTCAGCATGGGTCATGAGTACTGCTGACTGCTTCTACTGATTCATGGTGAGAACTGGTAAGAAAAAGCAGGATAAAACCATTTGAGAAACTTCATTTTTAGCTCACAAGGACATGTGTAAAATTGGGGCCAAAGTAGACATTACTGTTTAAGCTATTAATGCCATGAAAAAGAAACCAAGCATCTTGTGCAGGGACAAAAAGAAAAATGCCTAGAGGGATTCTGAGAAATCAAGATTTTCCCACCTACTGCAGATTCAAGGGCACAAAACATAAACCCTGCTTTTGTGAAGAGAGTGTTGAGACTCCTGCTCAGTACAGTCTGCTTAGGAAACTAGTTCAATGTGATTCATTTTTCTGTGTTTAGTCATGTAAGCCTTCAGAGCTCACTGCTGCCATGGTCCAAGGGGAGCCTGGCTGCTGCTGCTGCCACTGCTGCTGCTGCTGCTGATAAATCTTGGCATCACCCAAATGATACTAGTTTTATTTTATTTTTTTATTTTTTTTAATTTTTTATTTATTTATTTTTTCTTGTTTCAGAACCCTTGCTTATTCGCTCATTTTTTATGGCCAGCTCAGCCCGCCCTGAGAGCAGGGCTGGCACAGCATGTGGTGCCGGGGATCGAACTGTGGTTCCCGAAGCCACCCAAGCTCCCAAGCAGGCGCTTTAGACCACTGAGCCATCCTGCTGGGCCCGATACTAGTTTAACTAGCATGCAAAATGCAAGAATTTTGTGGCCAGAGGTTCCAATCTGGTTTTAAAGGATGGCCTTGGAGGCCAGGGAAGGAGACTTGGCCAAGGGGCACGGAGCTCTAGGAATGAAGTTAAAGGGGCAGTGGACCCCAAGGTGTCAAAGGTGCCTGGTACCTGGAACATCTGCTAAAGGACAATGCAGTCAATGAGTGGAGCCAAAACAATACCTAAAGCATAACCATTTAGTAAAGGTGAGTTGTTGTGCTTCTAAATTTGCAGAGCCCCTGACAGTGTCTTATGAACATCTTTATTTCTCCACATTCTTCCTCTGAATGTCTTTGCCCTGGAGCCCTGGAAGGATTAACCCTTTTCTTAAGTTGTCAGTGTTGGATATCATGTCTCAGTGATACAAATGCTTGATTTCCTCATTTGTACAATAAAGACTATAATTATACCCATTCCACAGCTTATTGGAAAGACTAAGAGATTAATAAACATAATGTGGTAGATTAACTAGTGGTCAACTTGTAACACCCAGCTGAACTAAATCTGCATGTTTCTGGTACCTGAGGATTATTACTAACAACATAAAAGGAGAACTGGAGAGGAAGATGGTATCTTCTTGATTCTTTTGGAGAAGTTTGTCACACTGGTTTTCATGACATGAACTCAGCTGTTCTCATTGTGGGAGGAACTAGGGTCCTCACTCTAACTCAGAATGGCTGTAGTTCACTTGGAGGAATGCTAGTGCTCACCATAAGTGTCACTTCCTGGCTCCAGGGAAGATTCCTTATACTGCTGGTTCAGAAACTTCCTCCTGCTGATGAAGGCTTTCTAACTTCTACCACTGACCTTTGGGCCTTCCCAGTAAAGATCTTTGATACAGACTTGCCTGGGTTCTAAGCCTCAAATTCAGCTCCTGGAGGATATTGCCATAGGATCCACACCCTCAGCTGGATTCTCTGGATCTTTAGTGTGTAGACAGATCATTTGCACTCTTCTGCATTGGATATTTTGGATGGATATTATAGAATAATCCTACATATATGTGCCCTGTATTTATTCCCTTTGTAAATCCTGACTGTAAAAGACAACAATACCTAAAACAAACATTTATTAAAGGTGAGTTGTTATGCTTCTAAATTTTCAAAGACAAAAAGTTTTGCATTGCTTTTAGCTTTTTAAAAATGATTCATTTCAAATAAGAGCCCAGGACCAGCATGTGAGTGGGACGACCTGGGACCACTCACAGGACCACCAGATCCTCATTCAACCCACAGCGCAGAGCCAACATGTCCAGTGCAGAACCTTTCGACAGAACTCCCTGCGGAGAGGCTAGAGACAAGACCCACCCGGCTGACCCAGGAGCAGAACATCTAGTCAGAGTGGCACAACAGGTTCAGCTCCAAGGGCTGCAGCAAGAAGAAGTGGAGCACAGCAGCCAGACCCAAGTCACACCCACCTGGACTAGGTTGAACTTGGTAGATCCGGACCTGGTGCTAAGGTAATAACTTCACCAAAGTTCTACACCAAATGTCAGAAGAGTGCTGGGGGGCCGGGGAGATACTTCAGTGGAACAAATGCTTGCCTGGCAAGCGCAAGGGCCTGAATTTAATCTCAGTTCTACAAAAAAAAAAAAAAAAAATGGGGCTGTGAAGTTCACTCCGGGGCCTGCCTAGCAAGTGCAAGGTCCTGAGTTCAATCCCTAGGAAGAAGAGGTGGAGGAGGAGGAGGAGGAGCAGGAGGAGGAGGAGGAGGAGATAAGGACACTATACAAAATGACAAAGAGAAGTGCAAAATGCCTTCTCAGGCCCCAAGCCCACCCAGAACAAATGCAAGAGACAATAGCATACAAGAAATTAGAAATCACATACCTGAACTCTCTGAAATAATAGCATCTGAAGTAAATAAACAACTGCAGAAAGGTATAGAAGAAATCAGATCAGAAATAACAATAATTTCTGAAGTAAAAAAAGAAATGACAACTATAATGAAAGAAGTACTGTTATGGTTTATGTTTAGTTTTCCCCCCAAAGCCTCATGTAGTCATTGGGTGGGGACTCCTATAGATTGAGATTTGACTCATGAGTCACTGGGATTATGTGTTTTAGTACTGATGGGATTATTGGTCTGAATAGGACTGGGATTATGGGTGTGGTCTAAGGCAGTTAAGGCTGAGGCAGAGAGTCTGTAATATAAAGTCAGAGACAGACTAGAGCTGTTGCTCTCTGCTGCCCTGTTTGGTTGGCTACCTCTGCCACCATTTTGTTGCTGTACCACCACCATGAACTGGATGCTCTCTGCCCTGTTCCACTCAGCCTTGGGCCAGCTGAATATGGACTGAAACCTCCACAAACTGTGAGCTAAGTAAGCCTTTCCTTCCTTCATTTTGAGTGTTGGGTATTTGTCCCAGCAAGGAGTGAAAAGTGACTAAGACAAGTACTAAATGCTCTTAAAGAAGTTACTGATAAAGAAATACAGGGTAATAGAAATATGATGGAATCCTTGAATGAGCAATATAGGAAAGAAATAGAATACATGGGCATGAATCAGATTCAAAGCTCTGCACAGGAATTTAAAACCTCAATCTCAAGCTGGAAAACTATTTGGATGAAAGTAAACACAAACTTTTAGACCTTTAAGACACCATTGCAGCTAAGGAAAAGGTAAGAAAAGATCTCCTAAAAACAACTAGGATTCAGGAAAAAATAACTCAACATCTGCAAGACCGTGCAAAGATGAACAACATCAGACTAATAGGCATCAATGTGAAAGAAGGAGTCAATACAAATGATATAAAAAGAATATGGACAGAAGCAATAGCAGAAAACTTCCCAAATATGGGGAAATAATCTGGCATTCAGGTAACCGAAGCACATAGAACTCCCAATAACATCAATCCAATTAAAACCACACGCAGACATAATAATCAAGATCCCAGACATTCAAGACAGGAACAGTAGCCGCTAGAGAAAAGAAACTGACCACATATAAAGGAAAATGCATCAGAATAATGGCAGATTTCTCTTCTCAAACCATCAAGTCTAAAAGATCATGGAACAAAGTACTTCAAGTCTTGCAAGAAAACAAATTCCAACCCAGACTGATATACCCTACAAAACTCTCAAGTTTGACGGAGAAGTGAAATACTTCCATGACAAAGAACTAAAGAATTTCAGGATGACAAAGCCAACCCTACACAGTTTACTAAAAGATATTCTAGAGAGGGATCAAAATGACCACAACTCCATGAAGGAGAATGGAAAGAACCCACCAAATAGGGCAAACAACTAAACATGGGAGAAAAAGAGGTATACAAAAGCAGTCTTTCAATTATTCTTTTATATGCAGCAGCAGAATATGCCCATCAGTATACTCTACAAGTGTTCTTCTCCTGCACCCTATGGGTCATGATTCCATCTGGATCTAACAGGGTAGATATCAAGGAAACAGCAGTAGCTCAGTCCCACAAGTGACACCTGGCCACCAGTAAGTGTTATGGACACTGTCTGTGTCCACAACATAATAGAACTTTGTGCAATATATCCTATCCCCAAACTGTTAGAAGTGCTGGTTATATATTTGCCATTCCAGTATTTAGGTTATGTTTTATTCTTAGTAATTCTTTAATATCATGAAAACTTTTTCTTAGTTGAATTGTCTTGAAATATTTAATTTTGAATTAATATTTAATTAATTTTCTGAATACTTT
>PVJA010028032.1:0-27983 GCA_004027025.1 Myocastor coypus
TTAAGCAGTACTTTAGATTATGGAGTTACTGAAAAGGATGCTGTCACTTGCTTGAATATCAAAGTGTGGAAACATTTGTTTACTCCAAATTAAGTTACAAATACCTTGGTTGTAAATATCATAAACTCTGCATATTTTGTGAAATAGCATTGCTTGGAGATGATTTTTGAGTGTGTGTCAGATGTTTCTTCTCTCTTATGGAGATATTGAAAAAGATGCTGCTACTCACTTGAAAATTTTAGTATAGGAATGTTTCTTTACTCCCGTTAGAGTTACAAATGCTTTGGTTGCAAATGTCATTGAGTTCTGCAGATTTAAGAAACAAAAGATAGTTTCTAACTCTAGGTAGGGACAGCCAGTTAGGTTTTATGGTCAAATGTCACAAAATGCTTCCTTTACTTATTTCAAAAATAAAAATATCTACATAGGTTCTGTATGTTATTGAGCTTTTCCCTGTGGCTGTCCCATAAATTCCACAAATCTGACTGTATTTGTATTTTATTCCATGGTCTCAAATCAACTCATCAAATCTCTTTTTTTATGGCCATATATGTTTCAAAATTTATTGCAAAACATAAACTTATAATAGAATTTATTCTTGATATCTAAGAAAATGCCTACATGAGAAGATAGTTCATATTTTATATGTTTTATGTTTTGTCAATAGCAAAGAATAAAGATAATGTGAAAAATAACAGCTTATTTAACAACCAAACAAAAAGATAAATAACACTTTCCTGTATATTTGCCAAGCTCTATTGTTTCTTATAATCAATTGTTATTTATAAATTTTCTGAAGTAATTAATTTCTTTTAACAAATGTGTATGGGTTTTAAATATTTTTTATTAATTGCTTTAAACGTATTTAATTTTATCTTCATTCTTGCATAATAATTGACTTACATACAAGAATTTTTTTTTTCATAGAAGAATTTCAGATAGTTAATTTGCTTTAAATTTTAGAATATTTGTCATATATTTCCATCATGGTGAAGATAAACATTATTTGTAATAGTTGATCCTTTTTTTTTTTTCCTTAGGTAATGTTAAAAGCAAACAGAAAAAAAAGTTACACATTTCCTTATCTTGAATGACTTGCAAACTTATTTGATATGTTCTCAGATTTTTTAAAAATTAATTATTTATTTATCTTCTAATTTATTTAGGACAGGGTTTATAGGATCTCATTATGTAAATCAGACTTATAACGATCCTCCTGTTTTCAGCCTCCCAGCAATGGCATTACAGGTGTGCGCCATCACACCTAATCTCAATCAATGTCTCAGTGCACCCCAGGGGCGGGGCCATCAAGGCAAGCTGGAATCAAACCCCAATGCTCTCTGCCTAAATAGGCACTTTTATCTGTTGAGCTATCTGTCCAGCTCCTAAAAACATTTTCAGATTGAAATATTATCTCATTTCTACAACTGAGGTTTCATATATTTATTTATTCATTGTGGGTTTTGAAGATAGAGTTTTATCAGGCATTCCATGCAGCTCCTGACAACATGGTGATTCTCCTGTCTCAGCCTCCTTAGAGCTGCTATTATGATAATGCACCACTAGGTCCAGGTTGATATATTTTATTAGTTCTAAAATGTTATGAACCATAATTTTATAATAACTCTTTTTATTCCATCCCTTGTGTATAACAAATCTAAAATTGCATTCTAGCTAAATGGTGGACTCTTTTCTTCTCCTGTATTTCTTTTAAAAGTGTCTTTATCTTTCCTTCTCTTTATCTAATTGAATAAAAACTAGGTATTCTATTTCATAATTTGTCCTTCCAGGTATAGGTTTTCAGTAATTTATTTTTTGTGCATTCATGTTTTAGTTTTATTAATTTAAGTGTATGTCCTGTTTTACATGTAATCATTATTTTCTTATCACTTCTCTGTTTTTGAATACTTAATCTGTATATGCTATTTTGTAGTGTCTTGTTCAATATCAATTCTACCACACATTATTCTGTAGATTTGCACCTTCTGACACACTGGGCCTGCTCTTTTGCACGTGTGGCCTGTCACTGCCTCACCTGTGCTGGAGCAGTAGATCTTGCAGGGGAGAAATCACGGACTCCTTTTTGTGAAAGCTGCTTAATTTTGCTTGGTCGAATGAACTTTAAATGAAGTTTGCATTCGCTTTGTCAAACACCCAAAATCTGTCACCAAGCCAGCAAGATCAAGCTTTATGTTAATTTCTTAACTTCTGTACTCTGAACCATATGGGTGGGATGCATTTGGCCTACATGAAGACATGTCTACTCAATTTCTCAATTTTCATTGTGTGTGTGTGTGTGTGTGTGTGTGTGTGTGTGTGTGTTGGCCTAAGCTAAAATAGTAAGGCTACCTTGCCATCGCCCTGTTAGTTGGACATTTTCACCTCACTAAATGAAACAATTTAAATTTCTCAAAATTATGCAAGAAATTTAGGCACGCTTTCCTCCAACCTTGGCCCAGAACATTGTGTTCATCTCCTTTCTCCTCACCTCCCTTTCCTTTCTCTTTCTTTTGCTTGTCCTGCTTCGCCTCCTCCTCAGCCTTCTTCACTCCAGGTGTGGATAGCTGCCTCTGAGGTCAGACATACTGCTGACTTATGTAATTCATGCTTTCGCTTCAACTTCCATCTGTATTGCTTACATATCAGGATTTAATTTGCTATTGAATTGAGTTAGGACTCACATTATTGATTGTTACTACATGTCAGCCAATATGTCTAAAGATTTATTTCTGGTGGAATTTCAGTTAACTTAGTCTGCCATTCTGCCAGATTTTTGTGCCATTCATTTGACATACTATTTTTTTCATTTAAAGCTCTCAAAATCTTTTTAGATGGCTAAATTGCCCATTAAATCTTCAGTTTTTTTAATTTTCAAATAAAGGGGGCGCCAATAACCTAAATTCTGGAACTATAAAGTGGCAAATCTGGGATTGTGTTTCTAAATCAATCTGACTACAATGTTCTCTCTTGCACAAATACATTGCTTTCCAGCAGGAAAAATAACAGGGAGATTATTGTGTTATAATAGTTTGACAATTTCAATGAGTCTTTTCAGTGTAGCATCATATAAATAACACTGGGAGTGTCTAGTGATGAAACATTGTCTACCCCATGTCCAAAATCTTTTGGATTTAGAACTCCAAATTGAATATATACATATATATATATATATATATATATATATATATATATATATCACTATAGTTTTCTTCACCTCATCTTGCTTGTAATTGATAAAGTATAGATTGCTACAAAACACAGTTAGACACTAGCTTTGAGCCATCTGCCACTACACTCTCATGAGAAGGATTAAAAGGCGTCCTCACAACCTCGCTAAATACATGCTTCAGTTCTCAGATGTCAACACTTGACGCTCCTAACAGACAATAAAAGGAAAACTGTAGGCAAAGAGATGTCTTCTTTTTTTGGAAGTCACCCGATCTGCTTCATCTCTACAGCTTTTAGAAAGGATATCCGTGGGTGTGGTTAAGAAATCGGTGAAACAGACTGGTGGTGTAAAAAGGGAAAATTGTAATACAGCGCCCAACCTTAAAATGCGCGACTCGTACTTTTCCAAGAGAGAAAGAAGTACTTTCTTTCCACTCTGTGCATCCCCAGATCTTATGGTAGACACTGAAAATATTAGGGATAGTCATGCATGAACAACAGTGTCCAAACTTTAACACTAAAATTTCTAAAATATTTCAGTAAAATCTTCCTTAATAAGTTAACAATTTTTTCTGATTATGATGTTCACAACAAATTCATTACTTTTGTAAAGAATATATTTGAGTGGAAATTTAAAAACTTGTAATCATGTATTGCCCAGTCAAGGAAGATGATAGTATAATTATCATAATTTCTCAAGAGAAGGAAATGTGTTCATAAAAATTAGCTTCATGTATTATGAACTATCATTGAGTCAGGATTGTAATTCAGTATTTTGTACGTATACCTCATAGGAAAACTGTGCAAATCACACTTCCTATATCCCAGTGGACTCACAGCCCGTTCTTCTGTTTATTATTTCATTCATACATTAAACCATTCTTCAATGAATCCTTGGCAGGTGCTACAAAATTTCCACATAATTAACATGTAGGTGTCATTAAAGATATGGTAAATGTTTAACTTTTAAAAATACTTATTATACTACAAAGCACATCGCCATTAATGTCTCTTCAAATATTCCCCGTTGCTTCGAGTACACAGATCCAGTGCTTCCTGCCACTTTCTGAAGCTCCTCTAAAAGGATCTCTCAGAATGTTGATAGTCCAGTTGCTGGAGCCGTCTGTTTCCAAAAGCAATCCAAAATGTTCATGTTAGTTTCTGTTGAATATAAACATCCTTTTGTGTTCTGCACACGTTGTGTGCTGGATCTGCCACTGTACAATTCAGAACTGTTCCTCAAATAACAATGATCCTGAAAGATACACTTTTTTCTATTGATTCAAAATACCGAGGCAGCCACAGCAACACAACTGAAGGTACTCGTGAGAGAGAAAGCTTCTACAAGCCTTTCAGAAAGTGGCTAGAATGATGCGATTCGCGTTCAAACCGGGAGGGATCATACTGAGAAAGACTCAGGGTGTGCATCTTTTCTTGTAACAAGTTTCAAAACTTCAACATTTAAAATATATTTTGAGCATCCATTGTATCTTATATTATCCAATCTTTGTCATGGCTCTATCATCTGTAATAAGTATTTTTATTTTTACTTTGGATAAAATTAAACGAAAGTGTTATGAGTTTGTATTAGTACAATGAGAAATAATCCAGGAGTGTCAAAGACACTCCATTGCAAATGTCGACCTTTGGAAACAGACTCCTGTCTCTTGAAAAAGCTGGAGGGACTCAATAACAAAAATACCTTCAGCAGTGTGGCTCTCATCACGTTCCATTGTTAAGGTGGCTTCCACAGCTCAAGTCAGCATGTTGAAAGCAAGTCCACATCCCCATATTCCATTACCAGCCTTACATAAATATGTCATTTGTGAGCTAAAACAGATAACATAAATTCTGCTCAACTAAAACACTTCTAGTTCTGACACTTGGCAGCTCCTAGATATAGGTAGACTGAGATGCTTTGGTTGCCTCAAGGAAGTTTGTCACCTAATAAGGTGACAGAGAGACACCGGCATTACAAGGACAGGAACACAGCACATCTGTAGCTCTACTATTATCCTTCCTAATTCCACATATCCTCAGTCACGGTGCTCGAAGCTGCTACACAGAAGATAATGCATATTTTGTAACAGATTGAAGAGATAGGTGCATTGTGTTCAGACCAGATGTTTGCATTTTGTGATTTGTAAAGTCCTATTGTTAATGAATACCATGGTCTTAAACAAACAATATTTTATCTTCACTCATAAAATGAGGATTTGAAATTGATACTTTTTATTATCATCTATATTTTTTACATGTTTTAAAATTTCCCATGGGACTTAGATTTCTGTACTTTAACAATACCAGCTTTCTTTCAAACTTTTGAGTTTGCAAAGCTCTACCTCATCATTGGTCTTTGCATCCAAATGTTCTTGCACATTTTAGATCTCATCTATAAAAACTTCTCGTTATTACTCTAACAAATTGCTGTACTCATGGTGGCTTAAGCAGGAAAAATATATTACTGTAGGATGGTCAGAAGTGCTCAATATCAACACAGCGGCAACGCTGCATTTATTCGTCTCTCTGGAGCAGCATCCTCAGCCATGCCTTCCCACCTTTTTGAGGCCAGGAGCATTCTATGACTGCTGTTGACTTTCGTCTTTAAAGCCAACAATGTCACCAGTGTTTCCTTCTCATTGATTTGTCTGGCCCTGTTACTCTCATCCTCTGATCATCCCTCTCTCTGCTTTTATACTTTATCATTTTATAGCTGTATTCATAACCTTAATCTTAAGTCTGCAATCCAGGTACATTTGGAGGGGAGCAAGGAAAACATGAAAACCAAAGAACTACAATAAGAGCAGAGATGACGGGCTTTTTGAGCACGTAGGGCACAGGGCACTCTTCTGAGCTAGAGAAATGGTCTGGTCTGGTGGTGGCAATACCCACAAGTCACGCACCTTAGGGCTGTCTGCAGTCAGGGATGGTGATCTTATTGCTGGACTTGCCACTCCTGGACTCGAAGCGCTCCACAGCCTCCACCCTGTTCATGCTTTCTTTCACCTTCTGGAAGACAACATGCTTGCTGTTCAGCCACATGGGCTTGGCAGTGCAGATGAAAAACTGGGACCCATTTGTGTTTGGCCCAGTATTTGCCATGGAGAAGATGCCTGGGCCTGTGTGTTTCAGACTGAAATGCTTATCATTGAATTACTCCCCATAGATGGACTTGCCACCAGTGCCAGTGTGGCATGTGAACTCACCACACATAAATCCTGGAATAATTCTGTGAAAGCAGGAACCCTTATAACCCAATCCTTTCTCACCAGTGCTCAGAGCACAAAAATTTTCTGCTGTCTTTGGAACTTTGTCTGCATGCAGCTCGAAAGTGATGAGGCCCGAGAAATAGTGGCATCTGCAAAGCCTATCCACTTTCATGTTCACGTTGCCCTCTCTGACTTGGATTTTCCTATCTCTCCGTGAATCTACTGGGCACACCTTGATTCTCCAGGAAAATATCCCCATATGAAATAACCCCAGAATCTTGCCCTTACTCACGTTAGCAAGAAATTTTATTGTTAAGCATCATAATGCATGCCAGTTCACTGAGGTTAGATTCTCACTAAGTACAGGGCTTATGCTAGTCAACACTTCACACCACCCTTACCTACCTTGTTTTTCTCACATTCATCTTTTAGTTCTCTTCCTGGATCTTATTTCCTTTTGAATATTTTCCTTAACTACTATTGTGAAGTAGGTATCATTTTCACGTGTTTCCATAGAACTATCTTTTATTTACATCACTCTCTTAGTTTAGTTTATATTAGCTTGTGTGAAAACTTGACCAAAATAACTTTATAGTTAGGGAGTATATGCTCATAATATCAGGGAAATTGTTCAGTTTTATTAAATACAGTGTCACTTTTCTCTTTTTGCTGAGGCAACATATGTGACACTCAAAATTGAGAAAGGATAGGTTTCTTTAACTCATAAATTGTGGAGGTTTCAGTCCATACTTGGCTGCCTCTGGGGAAAAATGGCACATGGCAGATGGCAGCAGTTGATGGAGGTAGAAAAGAGCAAAACAGCAAGAGGCAAAGGGAGGAACAGCAGCAACAAGGGCAGCAGAAAGCAAGTGTGCCTCCTTTGTGTTGCTTTCAGGCTCTCCACCCCAGGCTGGGTGTAACACTCACACCCACAAGCCTAGCAGCACCCACATGCTTAACCCCAGCACCGGATCATGCACTAATCATGAACTATAGAAGTCCAGCCCATAACTGCAAGAGTCTTTGGGGGCGGGCAATTAGACACAAACTGAAACAGGTACACATGTTATCTACGCCCAATGCCTAGAACTTGGCACATAGTCTTCTCAGTTTCCCTCTGTGATTGAAGCAGAAGCAACCATGCTCCACAGTGTTGTTAGACCAGGTACATAGTTATTGAGCAGGATCCATAAAGCAGAGGTATGGGACCACGTTTCACCATCTGCAAAGATAAACCCGTATCAATTTGTCTACCAATTACTCATTCTAGCCAATGTGTCCCGTCAAAAAGGTGGTTCCTCCATTTCATACATTCAGAAAAAAGCATAAAAACCAAGAACTGTAGTGTAGGACTTTCTTCAAAAAGTTGAGTCTTCCAAAAATACTTATTTATTTATTTATTTATTTATGAAACTGGGACTTGGACCCAAGCACTCGTGCCTGCTGGGCAAGCACTTATTCTACTAAGCTATGTCCCCAGCTCCTCCATGCAGATTTGAATGAACTGAGGTCAATGAAATAAATACATATTGTTTGAAACACGACTTGTTTCATGTTGGTCTTGACCATCCAGCAGAAAAGTCTGACCATGAGGTATAAAAAGGAAAGCGAAATAAATATGATGAGCTTCAAAAGCCTCAAGTCAACAGTCCTCAATAAAATGCCAAATGAGCTGATAATTCCCTATTATTATAGACTATTGGATTAAATATACAGCTACTTCCTCTTTGTGCAATGCATAGAAAGATCTGCACTAATGTTTAGGCAAAAAATCGTGCCTGCGTCTTGTACTGTGAACAACTACAACAAAGACGACATTACACAATGTATTAACTATTATAAAACAATAAAGATAACAATAAAAATAAATTTTTAAAAGTTTACACAATATCAATACATGTACACGGTAGAAAAATATATTTATAGTAATGGGAAAAAAAGACATAAATACAGGCTTTAGCTATAGAACGTAATCCGGCAACCTTAAAATATGCCTTCTTTTACCTTTTAAAAGAAGCCATGTGGTGGCTCCTTTGTACTCCTGGTCAATCTTCTTTTTCCTCTTGCCTGGGATGGCTGCTGCAACAAGTTGGGTAGCAGATTCCTATAAGCATTATGCATTATTTAGTGTGAATTTACATACGGTTCCAAGTTATTTGCAAGTGTCCTATAAATATAGGGAATTACTTGACTGTCTAGGCAGAAGAAAAGCAAGTTTAGAAAAAAAGAATTTTTCAGGAAGAAAAAACTTTTTTTCTGACAGTTTTGAATTTTATTGTTTCTGCACGGATGTGAGCATTTTAGCATGTTACATGAATCAGAATTATGCACAATACAGCTGTTTTATAAAATTCAGTATTTTATATTTCTATACTGCTTGTATTGCAGTATTTTTGTATAAGTTTAGAGCCAGTCCTTTATTTCTAGCGTTTAGTGTTTAAATTAAATAATATTATTAAAGCAATCTACATAGACGTTATCATCCAAAGTAGTCAACAGTAGGGCAGAAAGAGGTAAATATGTCAAACATCTTTTCAAATGAGATACTGTAAATGAAGCAAAGGAAAATGATGATGCATTATAAAAGACTTTCAGTAACAGGACAAAGATAAAGTAATTACTAAAAACATCAGAATCGCAGTGACAGTTTTCTAGGTAGAGAATTACTAGAGAAGCTCATAATTTAGAAACGTAAACAACATGGCCAGTGTAAAGGAAGGGTTGAATGAAAGAAAGGTGCATCTGGATAATTAGGAGGTCACTAAAGAACCCAGGACTAATTGACTTAATTAGTGGCAAGAGGATGGTGAGGAGAAAGCAACACTGGCAATGTTGAGGATGGAAATGTTTTGATTTCATGTAAAATTCATTGACATTGTAGGCCAACGGGAATGAATTTTTAAGACCTTATGAAAATGAAATCAATTTTTATTAGAGCAATTGATTTTCAAGATGATGAAAATACATGTGGACAACCAATGCTTGCTATAAATCCATGTTTTAAAAATATATTAACAGTTGTGGACATTAAAGTATTTCTGGTATTTAGCAACAATGACAGCAGCTTCTCATTATATCTGTTACAAACCAGTACCCATGCATTAAATACTCTTATCCCTAGCTCTTATTTTTTGCTTCTGTTCCTCAAAAGGGACACCGTACTGGCCATGTCTGACCGTAAAGGTTGAGTCTTGCTCCGTGCAGTGGTAGATGGATGGTGTTGTCTTTTTGCAATATGCTGAGGAAAGATGATGAGTCCTGCTTCTACTTATTACAGCAAGTAATTGTATCATTTTACGGCAGAAGTGTAATGAAAAATTCAAGTATTTTATCTCAAATTCTTAAAAGGGCAAATGATTGTTTCTGTATTTTTCTCATAAACCTGTAGATAACAGGAATTTCTTATCTTAGAGTGACTTTTTGTAGCTCTCGCACTCTGAAATCACTTGATGGTGGCTGTGATAGTAGATACAGCAATGACAGAAAGACAGTGATGGCCTATATGTGAAGTGGAAGAAAAGACTGTTTTTCTGACAGTTTTGAATTTTATTCTAATTATTAATTTTTAATTATTTATCAGTTATTTAGAATATTTTTATTCTAATTATTAATTTTATTCTAATTTATATTGTGTTTAGCACTAACTGCAGAGTTTTCCTGGCCCAATAAAGTGGTCAACAGTGAGGTGTCTCCTGTGTGAGAGCTTGTGATGAAAAGACACACAGTCACCCTACACAAAAGTAGCCTTGGATCCACGGGTTAAAAAGGGGAAGGAATGTTCCTCATATCTCACTACCATATTCAGCATTTTCAAAGAAGTTGGGTCAAAAAAATGTCTCTGAATCTGACTGGAGGCATCTAGTTTGATGACTTTGTAGATGGATTGCATGTTTAAGGGCGGGGAGGCTAGGCCACATAGTGAGAATGTCTGAAAATTCAAACACGAACACCTGCCATTAGAAATGCGCAGTGAAGTAGACGCACAGCCCAACCTGATTAGACTGGAAGATACTCTCTTTTGTTTTGTATTTTAACCGACAAAAAAGTAAATTTCCAGACACACACTAAACAGTTCCACAGGAGTGGGCCACCTGGGCCTGGAAAGGAAATTATGATCACAGTGACTTAAGAATGGGGAAACCTCAACCGCAGTGGCAGAGGAAATGAGTTATGGTGGGTATGAATTATGGTGCTGCAACAAAAGCCAGAGCGTAATAAAGCCCTCCCCATACATCTAGAGACTGGACTGACAGCCAGGTGAATTTAGTACCAGTTTATAAATGACTCACTTGGAGCATCCTAGAAGTAGCTAACTGAAATTTAGTGCTGTTGCACAACTGCAGGGGTGGGTGGGCTTGATCAAAGGTGAGGAAACATCTTACTACAATAGATTTGGGCTTACTATTACATAATGTTAGCGTCTTTCATTAAAGATCTATGCAATTATATTTCTTACACATAAAATTGTGTGTGCGTGCATGCGTGTGTGTGTGCGTGCATGCGTGCATGCGTGTGTGTGTGCGTGTGTGTGTGTGTGTGTGTGTGTGTGTGGTGTTACCAGAGATTCAATCTTGGGGTCCTTTTTCTAAGCCTTTGACTCTTGATAAGATTCCTAGCAGGGCTTGAATGTGAGATCTTCTTGCCTCAGCCTCCCATTGTGCTGGGATGCTGGGATTAAAGGCATCTGCTACCCCACCAGGCTCAACTGTGCATTTTGGTCAAATCTGAAGGTATACATTTGACTGAGATCCTTACAAAAATTCTCTTTACTTAAGGAAACCAAACTGACAAGCACATGTACAAACCATCTGATAATGATGTGTGCTGGAAAAATGACATTTCATTTTTTCCTACCTTTCTTCCTATGGTACCAGGTTTGTAGTTCTGAAAGGGAACAATTAAGCTTCTCTGCAGAATGCAATTGCTTAATCATTTCAACACAATGCCTCTCAATCTGTTTGCTGCTATTTCTGTAGTGTTTATTAAATGTATAGTTATTGACTAATCCACCCAATGAACAAGTGCAGTGTTAGGTGGCCTTGACTATTAGACCAGAATATTTTGACCACAGAATACTCAAAATTTAACCAAATAAATACTGGTGAGAAATATAAACATCTGCGGGTCATAGGCTGTGACAATGCTCTTCAGTTCTCTTTCATATCCCCTACAGCATGTGATATACAACAGCAGCCCAAGTGATTGCTGAAGCGGGGCGTGTGGCTCACGCCTGTAATCCCAGCACTCGGGAGGCTGAGGCAGAAGGATTGGTGTGAGTTCGAGACCAGCCTGGGCTACAAAAGTGAGCTCAAGGCCAGCCTGAACTGCATAGCGAGACCCTGTCTCAAAAAGACAAAAAACAAAAAAACAAACCAAGTGAGTCAAGCAGGGCTGAGCTGAATGGTGCTCTTGGTAGATTATACTGAATGGATAGCTGTCTTGCTGATGCCTACTACTGGTGCTGCTGGGTGTACAAAATTTAGATAGCAATAAAAATAGTTTAAGAGCCTCTAAAGAGACATGTGCTTTGGTGTAAAGACTTCTGGGTTTCTAAGTGAATAGATCTGTTTGGGTAACTGTGAGTGAAGATTTTCTTGTAAACACTAGGGACTGTTCAGCTTAATTGTGTTGCATCTGGTGCTGACTCTTGCTTCTTTTTCAAAATATTTTCCTCTTTTGGATTGTGTGCCTTGGGTAAGTCCAAAGAATTCATTGCAGCTTTTCATCTTTTGCAATATCGTCACTATTATTACTACAGTTCCTTTGATTTTTTTTTGGGGGGGGGGGTTCTTTTTTTTGTCTTTTTGAGACAGGGTCTCGCTATACAGTTCAGGCTGCCCCCTAAACTCACTTTTGTAGCCCAGGCTGGTCTCGAACTCGCACCAATCCTCCTGCCTCAGTCTCCCGAGTGCTGGGATTACAGGCATGAGCCACCACGCCCGGCTTCTACTACAGTTCCTTTGTAACCCTTTTTTTTCCACTAAAATTCTTTCAGTAGAGTTTATTATATGGTAGACTTATTTAACTTTAGACAGAGCTCAAAAAGGCAAAATCATTTTAATTCCCATAAACCAGAAGAGCAAATGAGACACATAGAATATCAATGGTTACACTTTTCCTGTTGAAACCAACTTTTTCAAACTTTTTCCATTGACAAAATTATACTATATCTGTTTTATCTCCCTATAATGTATAATTTAAATCGCTATAATACATAGAAAATATATTTTAACTTAATGTTATTTTATTCTAATATCATCTAACTACCATTCATCTAAAATTGATATTATTTACTAGAATTAGTTATAGCATAATCATGAAATAAAGAAGGAAAACAAAGTGATTGTTTTTTAATGAATATTCTTACCCAAGGAGGAATCTGAATTTGACAGCTATTATCAAGATACAAATACATACAAAGGTGCTTTACAAAATGTTAGATATTAGAAATACTTTAATATCATTAATAAGATCTAATAAAGAGTAATGAGGAAAATGTAATACATAAATTAGCCCTATGTAGTGCCTTGGCTATAAGCTATAATACAATCACACTGATGTCATGACATCTCTGCCCACCTTGCACATAGCACAACAAACATGCAACTCTCACATGGACCCGTAGGGAGGCCAGTGATTGGTTCAAATAATGATGCCTTATTCTGGAGAACAATTGCTTACTTGCCATCTGCAATGCTGATAGAACATTCCCTCACTCCGGATGAATGATAACATCTTTGTACAGCTGGATATAGCTTCTGGACCTAGCAGCCATAAGAACTCATGGCAAATGGAGCAGGTAAGGTGATGAGTGAGCACTGGTGAACACTGATAGCGTTCAACCAGTTCAATCAGGAATCTGCCGCTAACATGAACTTCTTGTATTTTCTGCTCACATTCCTTGTGCATCAGGTGTTAGATTTTTTCAGATAAATCCTTTCACCTTCACAGTGGCTTTGTTTTGCTTGAGTATTTCATTACAACCTACAATTAAACTTGCCATGAATTGATAAATATGTAACAATTTCCTTAAATTGTATAACATTTTTTTTTTTAAATCCAAGACCATGAATAATTGTCATGATTCACCAATATCCAGAGTCAAATCTGTCATGTTGAATTGAGGGTGTTCATTTTGTAGTCCCTGATTCTACCGTATTTCCAAGGAATTTTGATGGAACTCTTTATTCAACCACCATAGATTCTTTGCTGTCACATGCTATGCAACCTCTCTTGTCCAGCCATGAGCCTATGGGATACAGACGATGTATACTGCTTGACTATTTTAAGATGATTGTGAAGAATTTAATCATCAGTTCTTTAAGAACCACTGTAATAACTTTTCACTGTACATATTAGCACTGTGATCTGCTTACTCTGAGTTCCAATTACACAGTCACCTGGACTTTGTTTTCCTCCTCCTCCTCCTCCTCCTCCTCCTCCTCCTCCTCCTCTTCCTTCTTCTTCTTCTTTGGGGCAGAACTTTTCTATTTCTTTTGTTTGGCATTTGTGTTTCTACCTTTTTCATTTTTCAGGATAAACTCAATTCCTGCTTTTAGTACCTTAGGAAACCAGTCTTTACTCCATGAAAGTAGGCCAAGTCTCTGTGCTGCTGTGTTTTTGTACAATCCTATATATTTCCACCACAGGCCACATCAGAGCAGCAATCAGGTAATTAGGCAATTTAAATAGTGTGTTTTCTTCTAAAAGACTCTAAGCCAGTAAAAGCAAGCCCAACATGTCTTATTCTACTGTCACATCTCTACTGCCAGCGACACTGTGTGGTTCCCAGTAGACCAGATGCTGGGTGTAGGGAAATTAACGCATGTGTGAATCAGTGTATCCATGAATAAATGGACAGATACATGGACGGCTGCTCAGGTCACCGTATTCTGAGAGGAAAGAACATTGTCATGTAATCACAATGGTTTTCAGATCTAACATATTAGATTTAAAATAAATAAAACAGTGAAAAGTAGCTATCTGTGGAGTATTAGGGAGCATGCAGACAGTCCTGTTGAAGCTGCATTTCACTTATTTATTTTATGTAGTTTCCTTGCAGGGTAACACCTGTGAACGCTTCAGGTTAATTAGCATCACCTGGTGGTGACTGCATGGGGAAAGTGTATGAATGAAGTTCTTGATTGGATGACCATTCAAGATCTTCCCCCACCCCCCATCTGAACATTTTCCCTTGTAAATAATTGGCATTTTGTTTTGTTTTGCATTCTTGTTCTCTCATTTGTGGAACTTGACGATCTTCTGTGTTTCCCCTTTAAATCTGCACAATTCCGGCAAAGCTACCTGTTGGCCCTGGAACAGCCAGGAAGTTTTCAAGGTGAAGGAAGACAGCAATTATGGCATTTCTTGTCATTTCTGCGCCCTTCACCCTCTGCTGCTCCAGTGTGACACTCCAACACCCTCCCCTTACCAATTTGCAACTTGCTCACCCGCTTATCTCACATGCCCATGTGTTTTGGACATGAGGTGAGGAGGTGGAGGAGGGCGAATAGGAATGTAGCAGTAGGCTTGGGACCTCAGGAGAATTGCGAAGCAAGAAAATAGATGAGAGCAGCAGGAGGCAGTGGGAAGGCCTGCTGAGTGCGGAGACAAGCAGCATTTATATCCCAACCTTATGTCTCCCAGGCCAGTTTTGGCTCTGTTCTTCCTCACCGTGTTGGTGTTCCCTCTGTCTGGAATGTCCTTGTCGCTTGGAATGCTCTTGTAGTCTAAAACACAGCTTAAAAATCTCCTCACCCTTCCATGTAAATCACACTTACAGTGATGTTCCATTTAGTTTTCACATCAATTTCAGTGTATTTATATATTACGTGTGTCATTCCTAGTGGATTATGAATACTTAAAAGGAAAAGGTGTGACATTCTTCAATGTATGCATTCTAGGAGAGAGGCTTAGGGTAGATGCTTAGCAAATATTTGTAAAAGGACGAACGAACACTATTTAGCTCACATACACAGTCTGCCAGAAAATTTACACACACTACAGGAAGAGGAAAAACATACAAATATTTTAATGGTAAATTTATTGAGACATTGTGAGATTAATACATGCTACTTTTGGCCTCTGTAATTATAAGAGAAGCTCAGAGTCGTGGCCATTGGCTTCCAGATATTAATTAGTACAGCGAACTGCTACTTCAGTATCCTTGGTCACTGAAATTGATGCCCAAGGATTTTCAATTTCCTCTCTAAGTGTAGTGGGTTTTCTGCAATATATGACATCTTCTAGATCCCCCATGTGAAGGTAATACCATCTGTTGAAAGAATGTGATCATATATTTTTCCTGAAGTGTGTATACACTTTTTGGCAGATTCTGTACTTATGAAATAGATTTATACAACATTGTACAGTAGAAAAATTATAGATTTTGTGGTCTGAGTCTTTCAATTTTTCCTAAACTCTGTATTTTATGATATTTCTGTAACTATTTGATCCTCTGTTTGCTCACTTACACAAATCAAATATAATACATATGGAATGCATGTGTATATTTAAATATGTTTACATTGATGTATCTGTTCATGCACATATGTATATATGTATGCACAAATGAGTAGATAGACAAAGGACATTTGAAGTCTTCCAAATTCTTTGCATGGGATTTGCACGGAAGAACTCAAGGCTCAGTATTCTTCTCCAGGAAGAACCTCATTCCTGCTACTACCAAGGAGCCCAACAAACAGTTCTCAGCGCCTTCATAGCCACCACCCCTTGGAAATGGCAGCATCACAAAGTGATCACCATAGCCAGGTAAATAATCTTTCCACAGAATCTCTGACTTCTACTTCTCTATTGTCTGCCTCTGACCAAGAGTACCTGTTTCCCAAGCCTTATTCTCCTGATCACTTAAAATGATAAATAGAAATACTCTCAATTACTCACAAAAAAATGAACATTCATCCTATAATTCAGTTTCCAACCCATAGTAAGATCCTGGTCATTCCTGAGGTTTTCTTCTCATTGGGCCTCTGGAAAATTACGTTCTGAGGTTCATCACTATGTAATCTGGACGTACCACTTATTTTATGTATCCCCTTATTGTTGTTTCTCTATTCAATTTTAGAGAGCCCACATGAAGTTTTTAAGTATTAGGAAAACATAAATGCTTATTAAGACTAAGAAGAAGAGTACGATAACTAATTTACTGATGCCTAGGTATCATAAAGAACCTAAAATAAAAGGAACCCCAAATAATTGTTGCTCTGAAGGCTACCAATGGATCACACGTCAGAAAGTGGTATGGCAGGTGTAAGAAAAGAATGTTTATTTTTGTCTTCAAATTCACATACAAACCAAGAGAAAGTGATTATACTATGGTACTCCTAGATGGTGGCAAGAGAAACTTTTTCAGTTCTCTAACAAGTATTACTCCATGAATATTAGTAGTAAAGAGAGATATCACACTCTTGAAACTAAATGGCCTCTCCGTGTATAGTGAGACAGAAGGATTACAATTTCTTAATGAAATTCAATTCACACATTACAATATTTTACGTATGCAAATTCATATATTTGTTATACACTCCACTTTAAGGTAATTATGACTATTTTGATAACTACTAAAGAGACTTAAGTAGGTAAAGTACATGCCCAAATATAATACCACATGATAGTATACAAAATCATCAGAATGTGAATCTCCTTTTCAGTTACTTCATTTTATGCAGACAAATGAAATTGTTAGAATTCTTTAAATGTATACATCTATATAACATGTAAGTGATCTACATATTTTAAAGGATACATTTCACCTGCTGTGGAAATAGTTTAATGTGTCCTTAAATGAATATAAGATCATTATCACTTCGTGAACATTTCTTACATTTCCATATTCTCTGTCTCCCCCTCTCTTCACTATGTGACATAAATCATGAAATGTTCATGCAAGTCCTTTCATAAAAGACATCCAACATGTGACCTGCCTGCAGATAAATGTAATATTTCCCATCTGTATTATTCATATAGTACATTTTATCATTTTATATTTATTACTGTCTAATAACCCCAAATCGATAAATGACACTCTGAATACCAGTAGATTTCCTACTGTGTGAATAGATTTTAGGATAAAATCTGTGAATCTGGTATTTTTCAGCGAAAGTAACAAAATATTAATCATTTTATAGTTCATCTTTACCATATCATACTCAATTTTATATTTGTCATAGGCCCTAGAATAATATGGAAATTTTAAAAAATAATATTTTATAGAACCAGAAAATACACTAGCTCTTTTCAACATGATGCCAATTAATTATCACCAGATACCTGAAGTCTTATAAGAATTTTATAGATAATAATCAATTAGCTTAAGATATCTAAATAAGTACATTTAATGCATCTTTATTGAGTCACTGGTGCTTCTTTTGAAATTTTGCTTATTCTATTTCTGCCATTAAATCTTGTTAGCTGCACCTGTACTCAATGAAACCAAATACTATTGTGCTGCAGAAAAAGTACAAATAATTTTGTTCACTTCAGAATATAATTTTTGAGATCATAAGTGTAAATACAGACCCACACATTTAGTCTTAAATATATGACTATCAAATAAATCATCATTGTTTCTTATCATGTAGGCTAAAAAATCATGGTGTAATACTGTCTTACTTTCTTGAATGCTGCTTCTTACCATATGCATTTTTTTAAAATATTACAGTTCAACCTGAAAGAGCCATGTAATTCTGTCTTCTAGTCTTCCTGGTGAAATGTGAACCACACAAAGCACTTGAAGACTGCCCTCACCCATCCCTGACAATGTCTCAGTACGCATCTCAGGAGGCGAAGTGAGAGGTTCACAGTGAGCTAGTGCTCTCCATCAAGACACAGCCTTCTCTGCGGTCAGTGAACCTCACACACAGAAGACCTCTGCTGTATGTGGAAGGCTGAGTCCAAAGCCTCTTGCTTTGAAAGCTAAGTATAATAGAGCAGACTTCGGATGTGGGTCTTGGGAAGGTGATTATTCATCAATGTTTTCACATCCTTGAGAGACAACGCACAGATTCATTGGTAAAGATGAATGGGCTTTTGGGGGAATGGAGGCAAGTGTACAAAGTAGGGCCTAGATTAGGGTAGTCAGATCTCAGGGCCATGCCTTGAGGCATATATTCTGTCCCCAGGTTCCTTGCCATCTCTCTTTGATTCTTGGCCCTTATGAGGCAAGCCACACTCTTCACAACATACAGGTGCCACTGCTTTTTGCATTAATAGAGGCCAACAGATGATGAAGCCAAGTGATTGTCCATCTAACCTCTTAACTGTGCTCATAAAATACATAGTTCCCTATTTAAATTCATTCTCTCTGGTATTGTGCTATCCTGACAAAAAGTGAATATACATTCTTAGCAGATCCTTCATCCTTGGAAATGGTCATGCTGAGTAGAGGTACTTTTGGGTGTGAAGAAGAAGGCAAGGTGAGAGATGTAGAGATGGAGATAGAGAGGGAGAGACTGAGTTGTTTTGGAGATGAGACATTAAAAGCTGATAAAACATCAAATCACATTTTGCCTTCTAGATTCCTCAGGAGAACTCATAGTTCAACTTTTCACAGTAACTAGCTCTGTGAAAAAATACATAACCAAAGCACTATCAAAATATACAAACACCAAGAATGTGCAGTCTGACGTTTCCACTGTAATTATGCAGGTACACAAATCACCAACAGCAGCTGTTGGGGGAGTTGCATTTTATTGACTTCAGATTAGCAAAGATTTGAAAAGGTATTCATTGCCTGTGACACGGTGCTGTCTTGTTCATCCCTGAAAGACTGTTCTGTGAGACGCTGTTATGATTCCAATGTCATTCACACTGGAGTAGCAGGAGCAAGGCAGGATTTCCAGTAGAAGAAGATCTAATTAAGAGAATAATATTTGCTTATTGTCAGTGCCTAATTACTTTCCCCTGTATTCATGTTTATAAAGGTGGCTCTGTTATAATTATAATTCAACAAGCAGTAGTTGTGTAATATGTTTCATTGTAGAAAATAGAGCTAAGAGACTTGAAGACCGCCTTCCTTCCTGCACACCAACACACACACAATAGAGATATCAAATGGTTACATTTCACTCTTTTTTCTTCACAATGTGAGATGCACACTAATAAGTTCAGTGCAGAGGGGGAAAAGTGCTATTATTTTACTATTCAACGAATCTGAGTTCTGCAGCAGATAGCCTGTGAATATGGAAGGTTATTAGAATGTTCACTGTATGCTGCATCTTAAAAATGGTGTTTCTAATCTATTCTTGCACACACTCTCTGCCCTTAGAAGTGGATAAAAATGGCAGAAACTGATTTATAAAGTGCTGCCAAAAGCCTAATAGCAATCATATTCTGTGTTAATGGGTGAGAGAAGCAAGAAACAACGACAATTTAGTTTCTATGTTTGTATCTTGAAAGAGAATTTTGATCACACTAATTTGCTTGCATTTGTCTATAACAAATTTTGTGAAATTTTGTGAGGAAATATAATACCTTCTACATTTTATACTTCCCAGTTTCCATTTTTTTTGCCCTATTTCTTTAATGTCACAGTTGAAACAATTCAATAAAATAGCAAATGAAGGTAATACGAGGTGCCATTACAAATAAGTATTGACATTACAGTGGCTTAAACAGATTTTCCTTTTGTTTTTGTTTATTCATGAAACTAGAAAATGAAGATACTTCTGTTCACTCCCCTCTTCACTTCACACTGGTGATGCAGGCTGTAGGACCTCAAATTGTGCTTCTAACTCAGATCAAGAAAACAAAAAATTAAATAAATTAAACAAAGTTCCTAATTTTCTGGCCCAGGGAGTGACTGATATCATTTAAAATACTTTTGAGTTGGTGAAAATGAAATTATAAGGCATATATCTGGCAAGCATCCTTTGTTGCTGGAGCCTATTCTCCCACTGACAACTCCAGGTTAGGTAAGAGGAAACACAAATTCTATGCATGAACCCATGCTTCCTACGCAGTGCCTATGGAGGGTGCTGCTGAATTACTGCAAGCCATTGTATCTGGGGAATTTTCATGCAAACCTCAATCTTCCTTCAAGTATTATTTCTCTTGGCAATCACCTGTATTCTTCCATGTGGACATAAGGAAGTTGCCTGTCACTTCTAAGTATAATATCTATAAGTCTAAAAGTAGCAAAATGTCTACATCTAATTACTTTGCTGCTTGTCCCTTATGGTCATTGCTAATATCATTTCTATGTCTTTTTCCCCTCTCACACTATCTGAGCTGTTTAATTTACCAGTCTCAGTTACTGTTTATGCCTTGATGATGTCCACATTTATGTAGCTATCATAATTGTTTTTTCCCTCGGTCTTCAAGGTCAATGTTGGCATCTATGCAGAGATGTTTAACTGATGATACTACTTGTTGTTGTATTTCAAACTACTACAGAATGTGTTGCAAAAAGTAACCATTTTACAATTTTCAGGGAATTGTGGATGAGTATTCTCTGCAATGATGAAAAGGGAATCCAATCTGTGCTCTAGCATGAAAGGGGTCCCCGACTAGTTGAGGCAGATTAGCTAACCATCAGCTCGCAACACCCAGCTGATCCGAATCAGCACAGTGCTAGGCGCTGGGTGCAGAAGGCCCATCTGAGGATTGTTGCCAACAGCATGAAGAGAGAACTGGAGGGGAAGATGGTGCCTGGATTCTCCTGGGGAGGCTTACTACACTGGGATTCCCGAATATGGATTCAGTTGTTCTCACCATCAGAGGAACTTCAGACCTTCCTGTCACTGCAGATGGCTGCATTTTTTGTCTTTGTAAGGTAGCCCTGGTCCTTGCTTTGAGCATTGTTTCCTGGCTCCTGTACAGATCTCTCAGGCGGCTGGCACAGATACCTCATTGCCCTGGCACAGATTTTCTGGCTTTCACCCTTGAGTCTTCCCAGTGAAGATCCTTGATAGAGTCTCGCATGAGACATTGTCATGGGCTCTGGACCTCCAGTTGGACTTGTGCAGGAGATTACCAAGGGATCCGAGTCCTCAGGTGCATTCTTTGAGTCTCTAGAATGTGAATAGATGTCTCAGATGCTCTATGATTTGATTCTGTAGGTGAATTTTATAGCTTGGTCCTATAAATCATTTGTCTTCTATTAAATCTTTCCTCTTGTTAAAACTGAATACAACTTAGCCTGATTCACATTTCTGGAGATGGTATTTCCATTAAATATGTCCATGTACTTGTGTCCTCAATTCTGGCCCTTATTTGAATTGTTTTCTTTTCTTTTTTCTTTCTAGTATTTTTTTTCTGAGCTTTGAATTACTAAATAATCTTGTTGAAATATAATGTAACACATTGCCATTCCCTTTCCTTTCCCTTTTTTACCTCTCTCTCTCTCTCTCTCTCTCTCTCTCTCTCTCTCTCTCTCTATCTCTCATTCTCTCTCGCTCATTCTCTGTCTCTCTCTCTGCCTCTCTTTGTCTGTCTCTCAGCCTCTGCCTCTGCTTCTGCCTCTGCCTCTGTCTCTGTCTCTCTCTCCCCACCCCCTCTTCTCTCACTATTATTATTTATAGAGACATGAGCGCAAACATCCTGCCAATAGGTCACCCTGGAAAAAGTTCCAAACATGATAAGATAAGCATTGTCATTAAGATAATGATTTTTTTTTTCCCATGAACTGAGGACTGGGCTCTCTCTTAGGCAGTGCCTGAAGATATAGTGGTTTTTGGGAAAGCCCAAGTGTATTCCACAATGTCACAAAATGAATGTCTATTTTGACATATTAACTCCTTCCTCCTGTTTTGTATTGTGTAGATTCTCCTGTCTTGTTACCAAGCAAAATATGTTTCTGTTTATAATTGCCTCACAAACTGCAAGTTGTAAATTCCAGGTGTAAATTCCAGATTTCCTGATGTCTTTTTTTCAGTTGATTGGCACCCTCTGCCTTTGACAGCTAGTTCCCATGCACCTGGTTTTTCTGGCCTCTTCCATGGAGCTTAAGAGTCTTGAGATACTTAGATTTCACAACTGGTCACCAGTGTCTCCAAGAGTGCTTTCCAAATGTCCTTTCTGCTATAGTCTATAGGTTAGGCAAACCATGAAATCAATCCAAATGTAAAGCGAAGGGATAATATTTATCTCCTCAAGGAATTTGAATCCAATTTTCATGAGTATACTCCATACTTCAGTGATAAATTACCCCTAACGTTAAGTATAATTATACTCCAAAATTCCCCAAATTTCATCTCATTACAGCACTGGCCTGGATCCAGGATCTTTTAATGAGAATCAAGATCAGGTGTATAAGAAGCTCCACACATGCAATCCCACAGGGTGATTCTCCTTGTTCTGGAGATCTGTGGATGAAAGAAATTCATTTTGTGTCTTGCTTGTGGCCAACACAAAATGGTGAGGAGGGAAAGTGCATTTCTTTGCTTCTTTCCAGTCTTCTGTATGTCTGATTCTTTATTTACACCCAAAATGGATGAACTTGCATTTTCAGCTTGCTTTTCATCCTCAGAAAATATCAGTGTTCAAAAGCCTGTTTAAAAATCACTATTTCTATTTTAGTCTAAAATAACAATTTGATACTCATAGATTTACTGGGTTTTTAAGCTAATTTTGATGTTCACTCTTAGCTAACAGAAATGCTGGCCTGTTTATTTGAATCATAATTTTCTTCAGGTTGGTCCTATGTGAAGCTATGATGGCACACTAGCATCAAGATTCTCAGAAACTCTGTTTTATTTTGAGTTGTTTCGTGCAATGATTACGTCGAAAGCTTGTTAGCTGCTGTGAAGTGTCTTGGGTATGATGACTTCCTTGAAGTCCTAACAAATGAGATTAGCGCCTAAACAGTGCCTCATTTTTATACTGAAGCTACTGGCTCCTTAGTGACAATTTTGGTAGAGAATAGAGATGAGAAGTAGATTTATTTTAGAATGAAATGGCTTTTATTCCTATGTAATTCCACTAAATTACCATCAAAACCTTAATAGTTCTTTTGTTAATTCAATTTTATCTTATTACCTTTCAACATAATAATTTGGAAGAAATTAATTGCCATATCTTAAAGCACTGCCTACACATCTCTCAGTCAGATCCAGAAGTGAAGTAAGTTCTCCTTGCATTTTCTAAATTTCCTTACAGAGAAATGTTATCAAGCATTCTACCACAGGACCAGCGTCTCTTGCTCCAGCCTCCAAAAGCATTTGCTTACTGTTCTGCAGTCCTTCCTCAACAGTCTTGTTAGGGAATGTCTGGTTTGCAATCACCATTGTCACATGTTTGAGCTTTTTATTATGACAGCCTATCAATTCCAGACAGCAATCGTTATTACAGTCAACTGTTGATATCTTAGAAAGTACTGCAATATTAGTACGTAGTGAAACAGCAATATTTTTATGCTCACAAATGTATTGTGACAAGGATTTAGGTAAAGGATAATTAAACTGGTGGCCTGATATGGCTGCCTCTCTAGTATATATATTCCTATCTACAGTGGCCTAATTAACTGGAGATGGTAAAGAAAGATTATAAGATTCTCCATTCTAAACTCTTACATTTTCAGTTCCTTCTTTGGTTTCAAATGAGATTCTCCCTAATGGGGTGAAGATCCCCTCCAATTGCACTATAAGTACCCTAGTTTTCCCCTAATGTATGATACTTTTTTCTATAGCATGCATTTTAATAAAGAATGCACACTAACTTGCTCTCTTGCCTTATGAAACTGAAACCTGTGTATAGGGAAAGACTATGTACATGTTTCCACTTCTCTATTATTTCTCCACTAGTGCTATACTGCCTGTGGCATGAGACAGAGCCACTAAATGTCTGGTGAATTTTGAAGCCCTGTGTTATTTTTCCCATGGGTGTCCAGAGAATGCAACAGAAGTCATACTCAGAGTGGTAGACATGCATTAATACAGACCTACATATACATGGATTGTACCAAGAATACCCTAAGACCAGTGGGCCAAAGGGAAATTCATGTCTTTATTGAGTGGGAGGAGGCCAAAATTTTATCTAGTAGAATGTATGTTAAATGTGATTTGAGACGACTATAAAACCAGAAAGAAGAGAATCCTGTTATTAAAAATAGAGGAACAGAACAAAGGAAAACCAATGTGAGCAACACTGAGGCACATAGTCCAGTGGAAGGCTGCATCCCACCTAAATTTGATTGGAGAGAGGAAATTAACATGCATGCAATCATAAAGGATTTTTGAGACAGTTTACATTTAAATGGCAACATGATGAACTGCTTAGCATCTCAGATGTTTATGTCTTTCTAAAATATAAAGGAAGTCATTTCCTTGCCCAGGATGAGCTTCCTGCAATTCTTACAGGCTTTAGATTGTGGGGTGGGACTGGATATGTACAGGAGTTAAGTCTAGAAACCACATTATTTGATTTTGTTTTTCTTTTCTAGAAAGAGTTTAGGGAAGACAGAGAACTGAAACAAATCAAAGAAAAGAATGCCATAAGTGAAGAAGAACAATAAATAATGACATGAAAAATTCAAACCATGGTTGTCCCTCTCTAAAATGATTGAAAGGTGTATGTGTTATTAATTTAGTAATTAATTTAAAAATTCCTTTTTTAAATACTTGATACTTACGAGACTTAGACAAATTTTGTTTGATATTCAGAAAACTCTCATCAACCTAAAGGTGTCTTGTAAATACTGCCTAATATTTTATTCTGCTTCTTCTTCCTCTTCTTTTGTAAATCTATTATTTATTTATTTATTTATTTGGTACAGAGCCTCACTACACAGCTTGGACTCTTAGCGCTCCTTCTGTCTCAGTCTCCCCATTTCTGGGATTACAGGCACTCTCCACCTTGCCCAGTTGTGAGCCCAGGTTCAAGGGTATGCGATGTGGCATGTGGGATCAAACCCAGGTCCTTGTGCTTGCTAGGCACGCACTTTGAATGCTGATTTTGCATTTTTAAGTTATAAGTTGTTATGGTTTGTGTCTGTTTGTCCCCCCAAAGACACATGCAGTCATGGTGTGTGTGTGGGGGGGGTTAGACTCTGCGCTTATCTCATGGTCCACTGAAATTATGGGTGATTGGAGGATGAGATTATGGGTCTCAGTGCTGCTCGGATTATGGGTGTGGTCTGAGGCAGATACGCTGAAGTAAAGAACCTGAGTGTTATATAAGAGAGACAGAGAAACAGGCTCCCTCTCTGTTGTTCTTGTTGTTTGCTTGCCCTTGTTGCTGTCCTGCTACCATCAACTACTGTCCTCTGCCATGTGCCTCTCTGCCTTGGATCCAGCTGAGTGTGGACTGAAACGTCTGGTAACTGTGAGCTTGCTTCCTTTATTTTAGGTGTTGAATATTTGTCCCAGAAAGAAGACTAATTGAGACACGTAAATAAACTTCTAGAACATCAGAAGCAGCTTTTTCTTTTGTGCCAGGTGTTAAACTCAGAACCGTGTGCTTGCAAGGAAGGCACATGCAGCACTGAGATATATTCCTGACATAAGAGGGTATAGCTCTTTGTCATGAGACATGTAAACTTAAGTCATTTTGTGTGCCTGCATAAATGTGTACATGACACACTGATAGGTTAGCTATAAACTATCTGAGTGCCCGATCATACCATTGTTGAAATGGCCTCAGCCCCTTCCCTTAGATTTGCATAAGTACTAAATCCACATATACCATGATGATGAACTAACACACACACACACACACACACAAACACACACACACACACACACACAAGTCCTGGCTATCTTTGCTGAAAATTAAATGGAAAAAAAAAAAGGACTTACTGGAAATTTTGGGATAAGGGAAGCTTACCACATCAGAATCTCCAAAGACAATGCCATTCATCAGCCATATCTGCCACAAAACTGGAGAACAGGAGTGTTGTAATGTTCTGTGTTGGTGTCAAAAGAAACGACGAGAAGGCCGGATGAAGGTAGCTCAGAGGGCTCTCTCAAAGTGAGCCCAGAACTCTAGAAGCATCTTCTTTTTATTTGGGTCACACAATAGAAGATTTACAGGTAGCAGAGGGGATCACCAGCGTCTTAAGTGCAGGTGAAGATATCAATCAGGATTAAGCTGTTACAACTTTTTTAGATCCTAGTCTTCTAAGATCCCTAAGTAACACATTACAGCCCACCTTAAACTCTATTGTTCTTTGCTTCTTTAAGATCCTAGTTTCACCCGGGCATGGTGGCGCATGCCTGTAATCCCAGCACTCGGGAGGCTGAGGCAGGATTATCGGTGTGAGTTCGAGACCAGCCTGGACTACAAAAGTGAGTTCAAGGCCAGCTTCAACTGCATACTGAGACCCTGTCTCAAAAAGACAAAAAAAAAAAAAAAAAAAAAAAAAAAAAAAAAAAAAAAAAAAAAAAAAAAAAAAAAAAAAAAAAAAAAAAAAAAAAAAAAAAAAAAAAAAAAAGATGCTAGTTTCTAATCTCTACATATCTCCCACTTTTATTATTAAAAATGTTTGAAAAGTAATCTTTTGAAACATTAGGGTGAGGACTGTAGATTTTTGATCTATAGCTTGTTGTTTGATCTGTCCTAATTATTAAAATAAACAGGACATACAAATAGTAGAGAGACAACATACACAAATCTCTACTACATTTCCACTAAACCATAGAAAGAAAATAGGCTGTTGCAAAGGAGCGCTCACTTCCTTAGTCCAGTGATGGTCTGCAGCAGAAGATCTGACAGCCGATTTAAAAAAAATTAATGTGAATAAAGCTTTCTGTATTATTAACCTAGCTGTATTCATATACATTCCCATACTATCCTCCGTTTTTGTTTAATGAGCATTTTGCAGCTTAACATATTAGTATGGCATTACTTTTATACCTCATGGCTATATTTTTCTGCTGGATGGTTAAGACAATTTAAAACAAGACCTGTATAAATACAAATATAACTTTCACTATTTAACAGGGTCAGGCAAATCTCAGGATTTATCTTGGAAACATGTATTAGACATAAAATGGAACTGCTACTTTCTAACTCCTATGGATATTTTAGCATTTCAGTCCCTATAGAATGTTAACAAAAACTACTACACAATTTTACACAAAAACTTAGAAATCAAATCATATGTAATATTGTAGCAGGCCATTCTTATGACATTTTGTGATATATTTTAAATATTTTTGTTTTGTTTTGGCATAACACTTTTGTAAAAGGCAGAAGCTTTGAATTTGAGAAATTTTTTTCCAATAAACAATGTTTTAAATATTGAAAGAACTATATATTTGGAATCATAAATACACTTAACATACCATGAGATTAATAACAGTAAATTATCATGCTCATATGAAGAACTTTGTTTTTTAATCTTTTTTTTTTTTTTTTTTCTTTTTGAGACAGGGTCTCTCTATGCATTTCAGGCTGGCTTCGAGCTCACTTTGTAGCCCAGGCTGGTCTCGAACTCACACCGATCCTCCTGCCTCAGCCTCCTGAGTGCTGGGATTACAGGTTTGCACCACCACACCCGGCTTGTTCTTTAATCTTTTTGTACCAAAATCATCTCTAAAGAGAAAACTTTATAAGCCGGGCGTGGTGGCGCACGTCTGTAATCCCAGCACTCGGGAGGCTGAGGCAGGAGGATCGCTGTGAGTTCGAGACCAGCCTGGGCTACAAAAGTGA
>PVJA010028033.1:0-27614 GCA_004027025.1 Myocastor coypus
CAATGCTTTATTTAACACTTTTATTGTTTCCACTGAAGCATAGGTGTTCTGCGGCATTATCCTCTAAGTCAGTTGTGTGGCTATTTCCAGGATAAGTGAATAATACACTACTGAAATGACAATTGGCTATTTTGACTGTAGAAAGAACTAATTATATGATTTTGTGATTACTTTCCTGTCTGGTAAGAACATAACCTATGTTTAAAAAATTTATAATGCCTTTTTGACAGTTGATTTCATGCATATGCTATACAGTATACAAGCACACATAACAGTCATTTATTGCATGGAAAATTATAGTAAATCACTATATGGTCAAAGATTAACCAGAGTTCTCAAAATATGCATGATGTGAATAATGCAATTCTGCCTCAGCTCATTCCTCTGCTTGCTCTCCTTGTGCCATTTACAAAGCTGTTTGTTTTCTAAATTTTGAAGTAAAGTAGAGCTTTGAGCCACTCTATCTCAGAAAAATGATTCTACCTTTACCAGCTTCAGATCCCTCCAGTGCTATTTTTTCCGAATGTATTTGTTTAGAGTATAGAAACCAAACTGCACGTGAAACATTTCCCACCTGCAAATGCTCTCGAAGGGCAATGAGCAAGGTGATCATGCCGTGCAAGAATGATTTTCCTACAGGAAGGAGGTGAAACTATACAAGATCAGTGTTCTCCCGGTACCTTGAAATGAATCATCTGGCATTTTTCAAGGGTATTCAAACAGCTTAAAGCTGTCTAGCTTGTAAGAGAAAAGAAGAAACAAAAGTTCAGAGTTATAAGTGGTTCACTTCCCATGATCCCATGTCATCAACCTTAAATTCTAGGTTTCCCTTTGAATAATGTCCTTCTGCCTTGCTCTCTGTCCTTTTTTTGGTCTTTTTATTCTGCTCTCAAGAGTTTATTACTATAAGCTTTTCAGTTCTTCTGAGTTCTTTGTGCATTCTCTTCGATGTCTCTGTAAATGTTAGTTACGCCTTTAATTATACTTTCTAGTGATTCACCTTATATATCACTGTAAATGTTTAAAAGTGTACTACAAGCATGAAACAATTCATATGTGCTGTTGCTCTTTTTTTATTCATATGTACTATTGAAAGCATTAATACCCCCATCACACACACAGTATAACATAAGCTCATGCATAAATTGTTAAAGGTGAGTATATCTTTGTATTATGTTTTCAACATTGGCAAGATGCTGTGGAAAATTAAAAATACTAGAAAAAATAAAATTATTAAAAACAATAGACGAGGAAGAAATTTGGACTATGTTAGAATGTAGTAGAAGGACTTTCCCAGGATGTGTGAGGAGGCCCTGGGCTCAGTACCTATCTCCATAAAATGTTTAAAAAATTAAATATTTTTATAAATCTATTCAAGGAATAATTTTTCTTTTTGATTTGATCGCATTTCTCTTAATCTGTATTCTAATTTGCATTTTATTGGGATAACCATTTTTAGCCTTCACAATTGAGTATAATTTGTATTTTTCTTTCTGTCTCTTCCCTAACCTATAATAAGTGTTATAGCTTCATCCACATTGCTGTAAATAACAGCATTACATTTGTCTTTATATATGAATAATATTTAGTTGTATATATAACACATTTCCTTTATCCCTTAATCTATAGCCAACTCATTAGATTCTATATCTTAGTTATTATAAAGTATGGAAATATACCTATATGCCTAGAAAATATCTTGGTCATCTTTGCCTTGGTGCCATCTCTAAAATGGACATTTGGGCTATGTCAATCTTATACTGCCAGTACCTGAAACACATTCCCTAGGTAGTTAAGATGTCTACATACCAAATTGAGTAGAAATAGTCTAACTTAATGGTTACCTAGCAAAGGACAGAAATATAAGATGACTGTAGAAACATCAAGCTTTTTCTTCCTATTTTGTATTTTACTGTCAGTTATTGCAAAAAAAAATTCGTTTTTTGATTGCTACATTGACTCAGTGGTTGTTCAAAATGTCTACATCAAAAAAGGGAAATATTTGAAATAAACTAAAATGCAAGTTAAAGGAGATAACAAACTAAACCAAATCTAAAATTAGGAGAAAAATTAATCAAAAGAACAGAACCACATGTTATGAAGTCCCTGATATAGCACCATTAGTTTAATACCACTACATAAAATTTTAATAATCTCTCGTAGTGATTTGGGGGTAGATCTTGCATCTCTATTTATATGTTATTATACTTAAATTTTAAAATATTTTAATACTATTTTTTAAAATCTTCTTAGGTTATTTTCTATCTTCTCTGCAAATGAAATTAAATTTAAATGTTGGTTTTTATTTAGCACTTTGCCCACATTTGTTCCATGATAATTTAAAATCTTTGCTTGTTTATATTGATATTTTTATTATTTCAAAATAAGACCAAGTTATTCTTTTGTATCCTATCATTTACTCATTAATTTAATTTTCTTATTTTATTACACTGGCAATATAACACGAACAGAAAAAATGAGAGTGTCCTTGCATTATTTAAATTAACTTTTGCACCATAGCAAATATGATGAGATAAGAGACATCTTGCGTTTATTCACAAAGGTTCTTCAAGAAGGAAAATTATTGCTGTTGCTGTAGATTTTCTGTAAGCAGGGGTATAGGAGAAGTAGCAGCAATTTTGTTGTGATTCAACTCTTGGCTACAAGGTCAGTTCTGTTGCTGAATGCTGGCTAGGGAATTCAAGACAAGAGCATAATGTTAAGTCAGGCACACAAAGCTAAATATCTGCTGTTACTTTTAGATGAGAAACCTGAAACAATCAGTGAAAGAGTATAGGAGAGACGTTAAGAAATTGGAAGGCAAATTTTTGGGAAATAGAAAAGGAGATCCAGGGAAGGAAGGAGGGAGGATTGCATAGGACCCAAGGGGTTGGAATAATATCCAGGTGTAATTTATGTATGTACCACTTCCCCTGGACAACTGTAAATATTTTATATCACAAATATAATCCAGTAATAAAACTATAAGCAAAGTAAATGAGCCTAATACTTGTCTCCTTGAACTGAAGAGTTAATCATAGAGCAGACTGAGGTGACACATGCATACAAATAGCAAAGGACCAGTGCATTCCATTCCAGTGTCATCAGACCTTACCAGACTGTGGCTACAATAGGGGACAAATTCATATAGTATATTAATGACTGATTTTTTTTCTGTTTATCACTTGATGTATACTTGTGAACATTTACAGAGAGAAATGGCATAGAATTTCCTATAAACTGATTTCCTCAGGGCTTTATTCTGTGTTGGGAGTGTTTTTCTCTATAGGTGCTGAGTCTATGACTTGTGGTCACCTCTGGCTCTTTAGGTACAATCAAACTGCTGCTAATTGGTGCTTCTCCACATGATGTAGGAGAATTCTTGTGCTGGTCATAGCCAAGCTCTTTCTCATCTGTCTTTTTCTCTCACAGAGGCAAAGGACAAGGCACATTCTGGTGTGTTTCAGTGTGACCAAGAGTGGTTCCTGCTGCTGTGTATACATACAGGAACATGTACCAGGATGTGGATACCTCAGGATGACTTGGCAGCAACATCTTACTCCATAAGAGAAATTATTTGACTTTTCTCTTACAATTTTCTCTTGTTCAATTGAATATGAGACTAGGAAGCAGGACTGAAAATAAATGTAAGTATCTGACACACTCTTGAACTGAGAATTTCTCTTCCTTGAACTGTTAAGGCATTTGGTGTAGCTTTAGCTTAATCCTATAGTTTAGTTTAATTTTGAAGGAATTGAAACACATACCGAGATAATGCTGAATCTCAAGTAGTACATGATACATTTTGGGGAAAGCAAATCCCTCATTTCAATGTAAGGTAACAATATGATATTAAGACTAATATCCCTGTCTGCCTTATCTTTATGTGATGAGAATAGTAACGTTAAACATCACTGCCAGATAAATTTTAAATTTGATTGGTTTTCATTTATTTAGTTGTAGTTCAACTTAGGATAACTAGTTGATCGTTTCTAGGTTTTTCATATGGAAGAGGGTTTTACTATTTGCTATAAAATATTTGTAAATAGCAGTTAAAGTAATATTTTAGAAAATTGTTTAGAAAGGTTGTCTGGTATATTTCCATTTTTCCATGTAATTCTTGAGTTAAATATACACCATTACACAGTGAAACAACAGACCAAATTACATGGTAAAAAAAAAAAAGAGAACAGAACTTTTTAATTTTAGCTTTTGTACACGAAAAATCCATTGATTGAATATTTACTTTTTAATCAATGACAAGTAGTTCAGTACATTCTAAAGTTTTTAGGATGTGGATTATTAATAATATTTATATCAGTAAGTTTATATCTCTGAACCCTATATTATATTATAGAGATGATCATCTACAAAAAGAAAAAGGGAAGTGTTAACACAGTGGCATCAGTCATGCGTGATTAGAAAGTGAGTTACAACTTCTGTGGATCAAAGATATTTAAAAATGTAACTTACATAGAATTTAAGTAAGTGAATCTTAGAATGTATTGTTTTTAGTGTATAAAATATGCCTGCTTCATGCAGAACTATAAAGATATTCAATGGTATGTTCTTATAGATGAATGTAATTTTAAATTTCTCATTACATAAAATTGCAAGAGGGAATTAGTTGCCTTTAGTTATTTGTCAAAGATACCTAAAGATTTGGGGCAAGACTTTTAGTGACACTAATAATGTTGCATAAACTTCAACCCTGTGTGGCTTCATCATTTTTCCCACAAATATCACAGTGTCATATGGGAGCAAAATGTGTCCACAGAGATGAAATTAACTCCCCTAGGTCCTACGTGTGCACAGAAGCAGAATAAGGCCGAAAGAGAGGACATTTCTGATTAAATTTGGTTAGAATGGCATTGAGAAAGATGACTTAATGTAAGATGTGTGAGTTCAGTAAGTGTTTGAATCTAAGGCAGGAATGCAAGGGACTTCATTTGATCCTCTTATACAGGGTGGTATGAACCATACTGGAGTGGTTGCTAATGAACTTTACTGAATAATGACAAATAAGAGGTAAGATGAATATTTTCTGGACCAGAAGTCATGGAATAGGTACCAAAGAAGAAATAATACTATAAGGGCTAATCTTGATAACAGGTAAGGGCAGAGGAAGATTTTCAACCTTGATATGATTCAGAAGTACAGAAGTTATCAGTCTATTGAATACTTGAGAGAATTTATAGTTATAAGATAAATATAAATATTATCACGCTATTTTATTGTAATATTTTATTAATGCTCAGTTGCTGTGGACTCTCGAGTTATAACCAGCATGACATATAAACAATTTGGGATATGACTGTAAAATTTAGTTTTGACTTACAACTAAAGTCTTCAGTTATGAACCTGAAGTTCAGTCACTTGTACTTCTAGAATGTCTCAGGTACCAATTTAAACAGTTCTGGAAGGAATATTACACCATTCTTTCCTGTATGAGATTGACTGATACATCCTAGGCCAATGTCCCTGTGAGGCTACTGAGATTTCCCTATATAGAGGAGAGATTTTGAAGGCTGTATATAGGACCTGTGGCTTCAGTTGACAACTTGAGCTACAACCAGTCCTTGGGGAAGAGTTGAATTTGTAAGTCAAGATTCATCATGGTTGAAATAAAAACATATAATTCAAACAGAAGTATAAAATATTAAAATTTAATATAATATCATATATCTCAACAATGCAGCAAAAGGAACCAACTTCAAAACAGAGAGATGTAGGAGTACAATGTATTTAAAGCTCAGTGATGAGGTCAGGCATTGTATCATGCTACTGTGAGAGTTGTTTGGGATTTTCTTGCTAGGAAAACACACTTTTCTTCTTCCTTTAAAACTGAACACTTTGATTATTCGTCAAACCATCTCCCACTGCATAATGAATGATAATTTTATATAGAGAAAAATCCTGATGACATATACAATAAAATGATGACATAAGTCTA
The DNA here is from genome assembly GCA_004027025.1 of Myocastor coypus. Lineage (NCBI taxonomy): Eukaryota > Metazoa > Chordata > Mammalia > Rodentia > Myocastoridae > Myocastor > Myocastor coypus. The sequence continues at coordinate 5,954 of PVJA010028033.1, forward strand.
GGAGTAATTCGTTCCATAAAACTATTTTCTTTTCTGCTGTCAAGCGACGGAAGAGTGGCTCTATTCCACTGTTATGCTCTTATAGACTATATGAGTTGATCAGACCCAGGTTTGTCCATACAGGAAACAGGAAATTGAGATAATTTCAAGTGTTTCTTTTCCTCAGTGGCATTATGAAATTTGAGGAGAGCATACAATGGGTCGATGTGTTCTGTAAGTGAACATTATGAGTGAATTCCTCAGATAAATATTGATCTCTATTTTCTTTTTTTGTATGGGCTTGCTGCACAGTCCAAGGTCAAAGGTTTGCTTCAGCATTTATAATTACCTTTATAATATTATTCTATGGATTTTTAAGATGAGCAAACTTGTAATATTTCAACTCTCTAATTGTTTAAAAATAAGCCCTTCATCTTAAATTTAGACATTAATGAGCCTACTTCATTCCTGTGGCAAGTCTTGCAACCACACCACTGACAAAGTATTCTCACTTAGAGAAGATCAATAGCTTTGCACATTTCTCTTTTATGCAGTCTAGTTTACAACTCACTTTTAATATCGTTTAAAAGTACATAAGCAAATACTACATGACATTTTTATTACTATTGTAATATCTCAAGCTTAATTTTGAGCAATAAATATAGTCTAGTGAAACCTTACCAATGGAAAATAGGAAAAAGCGATTAAGTATAGTTTTATTTTATAGTGTAATTCAACTTTTTAGGCAAATGTCTTTTTTGTTAATAATACCTGTGCATGTGAAAAAACAGGATGAATTTGATTTTCTAATGACCTCTAAAATTTATTTTATGAGTCATTCACAGACATTGTGCCTTAAGAAGCCTACCAAAAGTGTTAGCTATATCTTTGAAACATTTCATATGGATTCTTCATTGGTACATTAATGAATTTTATTTGACCATGTCTGCTAATTTGCATTCTATAAAAAGCCCTAAATTACTGTAGAGTTTAAAGAACCAAAGGTATTTATAATAACTCTGCATGTATATATATATATATATATATATATATATATATATATATATTAATACTGATATTTAAAATCTACCAGATAAAGAAATAAAACAAGTTTAAAGCCAGGATTATAACTTCACACATACATTTTTTTTTTTACTTTGTATACCATATCTTAACATTTGTGTGCCCCTGGGTAAGACAGCTTACCTTCTCTATGCTCCTATTTGTAAAATTACCAGAAGAATAACATTTTGAAATATAAACATACACTGATGAAAAATAAAAACTGAAGAAAGAATAACTTCGTAAAGAGCATAGTGGAATGATTAGAACATAAGTACACAGTAAATATTGCTCGTTAACATGATACTCTTTCCCAGCCCCTAATGGATTTGGACAAAGTGGTAAACAGTGATCCAGGAATATCCAAGGTTAACCTCACAGAATAAAAGTGAGGTTTGAAATCACAAGGACTACTCAGAACTCACACCAGAGGACATTCTGTCTTCATCTGGGGAGTGTACAGTAACTGCCCCTAAACTTTATGTTGAGCAGCCATTTATACCCATGTTGCCTTTCCTGGTTCTTGATTATTGAACTTGGGGGTTGCCTAGAGTTTTAAACAATGGGGTTAACTTGAGTTGTAAGAAGTCATTCACTACTACAACCTAATTAATTCTGTGCACTGTGACGATTCCTCACAGCACTGCCCATGTAACAAATATAACAATCAATTTCTAGAGCCATTTTACCTTTTCATAAATGTAGACAATGATACTTACCTTTTAGTTGTTGTTCCCTTTTATCTCTCAATTTTGTGCTACAAATAAAAATACATCAGGGAAAATTTCAGAATGCCCTTGAGGCAAAAAATGCGATTATAGAAAGATTATTACTGTTGCCCATCTTCCTAGGAAAAACTCTAACCATTTGTAGAAATTATATAATTATATGGTGTATATATATGTAGTGTATTATAAAGTGGTGATCGACTTGCTATACCCAGCTGAATTAGACTATCGTGGTGTTTAGTATGGGAGGCCCAACTAAGGATTGTTACCGGCAGCAGAAAAGGTGCAAACGGAGAAGGAGAGAGGCTGTTAAGGAAGCTGTTGGAGAATCTGTGGGAGCTTTGGAAGCTGCTGGTTCTTGTGCTATTCTGCAGAGGACCTCATCATGTTGGGCTTTCTGATGAATTTCTTGTCAGAAGAAGAGCTTGAGACCTTCGTTGACCCTGAAAATGGCTATGGCTCATTTTAGGGGAGCTCTGATCAGTATCATTTCCTGGTTCTGGAGGAGAAATGCTGCACTGCTCAGCCTCATGGAGAAGCTTGTCACATTTGGGTTTCTTTTTCTCTTTTTTAATTTTTTTAATTTCAATAAGAAAGAAATAGCAATGACACAATTTCAAAACACATCAGTAGGACAGCCGCAATAATCAATACAATGCACATTTTGTCTTCATAGTAGTTGTTCAGAGTACAAAATGCGAACATAAATATTCAAAACACTATTGGTACAAATATTTCTTCTAATTCAACTAAGAGAAAGTAGTTGTATACATAGTCTAATATTCCATAATAGCAGTGGGTGATCAGCAGAACTGGAACTGTTGGAAGCTGTTGCAGAAAAGTTTAACTATGAGGCATAAAAAGTAAATCCAGATTAGTATGCTGAGCTGTAAAAGGCTCAAGTCAACAGCATTTGGTTTTCTGATGAGAACTCAGCTTTCCTCATTGCTGGGGGAGCTTAGGACCTCACTGTTGCTGAGGATGTTGTGGCACTTTTGGGAGAGTTCTGGTACTTACCTTGAACATTTTGTCCTGGCTCTAGTTCAGATTCCTCGGCTTGCTAGCACAGATCCTTCATCCCTGTGGAATAGACTTTCTAGCTTCTATTACTGACTTTTGGGTCTTTCCAGTGCAGATTTGTAAATCAGACCTGTATGAGACACTGTTATGGGCTGTAGGCCTCTAAATAGACTTGTGAGGGGCATTGCTATGAGCTTAATTTTTTAGCTGGAGTGAAGCAGGATTTTGGGATGCAGGCCCTGAGCTGGATTCTTTGGTCTTTGGTGTATGGGCAGATTTCCTCCACTGTTGTATATGATTCTTTAGATGGTTACAAAATAATCTTATAAAATGTGTCCTGTGTTATATTATTTCTCCTTGCAAAAATGCCCATCCATGACATTTAAATGATTCTAACAGTGTAAAATATTTTACTTAGTTTTGGATCCAAGAAAACTATGGATTTCTGACATAGCTCCACTTTGTAATTCATTTAAACTATTGTGTATTTTAGTAATCCAATCAGCACAGCTTTTAATTTCTGACTGTGTTTGGAAGGTGCTTTGGGCAAGGATTGGACATCCTACAGGGTGACATGCATTTGCTCTTGGCATCTGGAAAATAATGGCTTAATCACTAAATACTCACAGCATGCTAAGCCTGACTCATTAGTGCTAAGTAAAACTCCTTGATTTACTTAATGCACTTTCTATATCGCATATTACATTATTTTAAAATGGAATCATGCGTAGTTGCTTCAAATTCTGTGCCCTTAAACTTGCTGGGTTTTGCACGTTATCATTTGACACCCAGAATCATGCGGATTCAGTTAGGCTGGATGTTCCAAGTTGACCATTAGTTAATTTACTGTAATCTTATTGTCTAATACCATACAGAAGGATCTAATATAACTATATTAATTTGTGAGATTATCTTTCATTCTGTTATTCAAAACTTTATAATACATTCTGCACATTATGACTAGAATTCTTGATAGAGAGAAATACTTTGACATGTCAATATTTTTGTCAGAAATTATATATTCTCCTTCCAAATTATCTGCGATGTTTCATAAAACATTACATAGAAATTTGTTAGCATACTAATCTTTTTGTTGTCCTATTTCTTGCTCTCCCCAAAACTTCAAAAGAGTTTTATTTCAGATTTTAATGATTAATATTTCTCATTCATTTATACTTCTCATTAAAGTGTCATCTGTTAAAATAAAACTGAAATATATATGGATATATGATATCCATTGCATGGAAGTTGACACTCATTAACTTTTCCTTTAGGTAATAAAATATTAATAACACAAATTTCAAGTTTAAGTTTATGTAAATCTGCCATCTTACCTTGGAAAATAACTGTAGGTAGAAAAAAAATGGGCATTGGAATAGTATCAAAATGTTTTACTTTATTTTTTCATTTATTTTATAATTTGGGTTGGAGTAGATTTTGTCATGGGGAGTTGAAAAAATCTATGTAGTTTAATATATGCAGAACACAGACATACTTTTATAATATAAAAGAAGAAACATAATTGCTTATTCAGAAACAAAAGTAATAGAGGTGCTAATAAAAAATTAGATTCAAACTTCTTTAGAAAATAACTTCTGTATGTTTTGTTCAATTAAGCTGATGCCCTCAGCTTTTTTGTTTAAAATATTCTAGATTTAATAAAATTTGAAATAGAAACTAGAGCTGAGGAGATAGCTCAGTGGCATAAGGCACCTGCATGGCAAGCATGAAGTCCAAAGTGCAAACTCTGGTACAAAAAAAAAAAAAGCAAGAAAGCAAGAAAGAGAAAGAAAGAAAGAAAGAAAGAAAGAAAGAAAGAAAGAAGAAAAAAAGTAATAAGAAGTCACTACTAAATACTAATTGACACACCATTTTCAAATATCTCATGTTATTTAAACTGAGAAAGTGATTATGTTCATTAAATTATTTTAACAGCCTGGAAATCTATTGTTGTTCATTAATAAATCTGTTGTAATGGAAGCTAGCACCCACAGCAGCTCATTTTAATGACTCATGTAACAATACTCATGACTGTTAAGATATTTGACATGCTTGCACATTAAAAGATCATGAACTCTTCTTTGATGTTGGGGATCAAGATGAGTGTTTTCAACTCATAATGTTCTAAGTCACTGAAACAATTAACTCATGGGGTCTGGCAGATAATCAAAACATGGTGTGTCTTCAGAATGCCCTATTTTATTGGTTATTATTATTATTATTATTATTATTATTATTATTATTATTTTGTGGCTGGCTCAACACAATCTGGAGGCGGGGCTAATTTGACATGTGGTGCCAGGGATCAAACCAAGGTCCCTGCATCCTGGCCTAAGCTTGCCTAAACTTGCCTAAACTGGCACTTTAAACTGCTGTGCTATCTTGCCAGCCCTGGGCACTGCGCTTTTAGTAAGATAAATCCACCAAATGACAAGACAAGGTAACAAAAAAAGGTTGCATTATTTAATTAAACAGTCTTATCTAGTGGATTACTTTAAAAATCTAGTCTCAGACCACACACACACACACACACACACACACACACACACACACAAGTCTTAGTTTGATACAACCCATAACAGAACTGAAAAGGAAATAGATAAACGTATGAGGTCAGCAGGATAGGAATAATTTCTATTTGCATAGTGTATTTCTTTGGAGGAGCATAATGCAAGTGATGAAGAATACATAACACTCAATACAAAGTGACATTCTCTCATAGAGATCTCCTGCCATTCAGAAGTCCTACTAGGTTTTAGGTTAGTTAATATTTTTTATGTTACAACATAAACTTCAGCAAGTTATTTCATTCTGAATAAAAAGGCAATGGTTAAGTGAAGGAAGTTCCATTTATTGCAATTGTTATTTTGTTTAGAGAAAAACCCTATTCTTTCCAAAGGCAGGGCCCTTGTTCTCACTAGAGTGTCAGAGAATTTGTTAAATGTGATTAATGGAGAGCAATCACTTAAATGTATAAGTACTAGGAGAAAGAAAATGTTGAGGAAAGGAACAAAGAGGTAGGGAGGAAGGGAAGAATGATTAATGTTATCTACTTAGGCTACTTTGTCAAGGTGTCTGTCATTCAGTTCATCCAGAATAAATTAAGTGGAAAGTTTTAATATATTTTTGTGTCACTAAGAAAGTATGAACTTATTTTAGTACACATGTTCAAAGGCCACTAATGGGACAGCATTAATCCTAATTTTTTAATCTAATAATAAAGAGCAGATTGGGGCCTGGCAGGATGGCTCAGTGGTCTAAAGCGCCTGCTTAGGAAAGTTTGGGCAGCTGCAGGGACCGCGGTTCGATCCCCAGCACCACACGCTGTGCCAGCCCTGCCCTCAGGGCAGGCTGAGCCGGCCATAAAAATAAATAAATAAACAAACAAACAAAAGTTCTGAAACCAGAAAAAAATAGAATAAAAAATTCTTAAAAAAATAAAGAGCAGATAGTTCTGCATCTTTTATTTTTTTTCTACCTTATTATTTTCCAAAGAATAGATCATATAAATAGTTAAGAAGATGGACAGTGTTTTGCTGCTTTCATATCATAGAACCACTTTCTTTTAAAATATGTCATGAGGAGCTTGAAAGACAGTTAAGGGGACTAAAGCACACACACACACAAGAATATTCTTGGTTTGTCAGAGATAGGTGTAAAATTGCTGTTAGGGAAGTTGTATTTGGAGATGTCTTTAAAGGTAGGGGATATAAATAAAGGATCATTTTGTAGTGAATATATATATATATGTATATACATGCATATACATGTATATATATGTATATATATAGTAAATGTATATATATATACATATATATATATGTGTATATATATATGTTAAGATAGACAGCTACTTTCTCTTAGTTCAATGGGAATAAAAGCTTATATTAATATTGTTTAGACAAGATATTGTATCTGCATCTTGTCCTTTGAATAACTGCTATGAAGACAATAATATGCATTGTGTTAATTATTATAACTGTCTTACCAACTTGTTTTGAAACTATTTCATTGCTATTTTATCTTTTTTTTTCTCATTAAAATGAATTTAAAAAGTAGGTGCAGGCACTGGGTTTCAATTCCTGGTATATTTTGCTGGTGGCCACTCCCCAACCCCTGCATGCTGAGACAGCAATTGAGACTGGGTGTGGTGGTGTGCACCTATAATCCCAATGTTTGTGAGGCTGAAAAAAGGAGGGTCACAGTGAGTCTGATCTGTGTAGTGAGGCCCTGTAGACACTGTACTACATACATTTAAAAAATCATCAAAAAAAGAAAGAAAGAAATTTAGTCTCACATTCCAACTCTTCTCCCCCAAGAGACTATCAAAACTAGCTAACCAGCAAAAGAATTAACTGTATGAGTCAAAGCCTTCAATAAATGTCCTGTGAATAAATACATATAATGTTAGAATATAGCTTTGTGGATTACTGGAATGTTATTCATGAAATAAATAATAGTTACAAAATTTGAGAATATAGAATCAATACTAATTTATATTGTTAATGAGTATATGATTCCAGGTATGTAACTACAATACATATGGTCTATTATTTATCCACCTAATTAAGAGTGAGAAAACCTAATAATATTATGTCCTCTAACTACAATTACTCATGAAAAGAAACTGAGATTCTTTGGATAAATGACTGGCCTTAGATGATAAAATATATATAAACAACACAAGGGTAGCTTATTTATGTAACAAAAAGTATGGGTCCTGCAAGAAATATCAAAGGTCTGAAGTGCCTGATAGGCAAGATTAAGCAAGCGTAGGGGACTACAGTTCAATGCTGGCCCAGGGTGGGCTGAGCTGGCCACAAAAAAAGAAAATAAAAAAGGAAAACACTTTGTGAAAAACGCAAACAGAATAAATCTGATGAGCCTTGCCAATAAGAAGCATGTTCTGATCACCAAAGGTATGAGCATCAAAAATAATACAGCATACATTCAAAAATCGTAAACAAATCCAATTGTTTGAAAATATTAGCCAACAAAAAGCCAAAGAAATCTATAACAACAGAAACAAATCTGAAACTCAAGCCCTTAGATTCTTTTGGAATTGAACTGCAGATAACTTACTCTTATATTTGGAGTTTTAGAGAAATTTGTGATCAATTTATACTGTATGTTTGGTACAAGTTACATTATAAGTTAAGTCCATACCTGCATTTGCTAGAAAAATAAATCCTATTTGGTGAAATAATTTTAAGTAATAAATGCAGTTGGTATTTTATAATTTTAAAATGAGTTTTATAGTCACAATTTTTCCAGATGCTTTCACCTATAGATGAAACTCTGAAGTAAAAGGACTTTGCAGTGAAGTGGACTGGTTGGTGTTTGTCATCTTGTGAATATCTTTTCTCTTTCTCCGCATAGCTCTATCAATTATTACCCTGTTCTTTTTCAGTAGAATTCTTTAATTTTCATAAATCTTTTTACAGCTTCCTATGCAGAGTAGAACATAGCATTTCAAAATGTATACTTCTTGATGCATATATGCAAATCATACTTACTGCTTGTAAGGTGAAGTGATAAATAATAAATTGTCCTTTATGTGTCAGCCTTTTAACACAGGAAGAAAAGTTATTTTTGGACATGACATGCATTTGAACAAATTGTATGAGAAAAAACACCCTATACTCCCAAGAATTTTTTCTTAGATATTTTTTTAGTAGGTTATATACTAAACTACAGGTAACTATTTTTTCAGTAGCTAGCAGCTGGCAAAATTCAATGCTAGGTCACTCCACAATAATACAAGTTCAAAGCTGTGTTTCAATGAAATGTCATTTATTGAATGGCAAATGCAAATAAACTGGGGTGTTAAGCATCCAAATTATGAGAACAATTATTGAGAGTAAAATGGATTTTCTATTTGCAGTTACAACACATAGACTTTATCACAAATCTTTTCACTTGAATAGGACACAGCTGCCCCTATATAAAGTCATTTTAGTGTTATGAAAGATAAAACTTCAGTGAAAGATGTATGTGCTATTATTTCATATTGGAAATGTATTTTACTCTACCCCTTTGAAAGGATTTACTACATGAAGAACAGGTTTCAGTAAACCTGGAGTATGTAGTGTTTGTGTGCTCTTTTCCTCTTGTATTTGCAGAAAAAGTCATGAGCCAAGGTAGTTATAAAAGGAAAGATGGCCTATTAACATATTGATTTTGCACTAGCCCTTTGGCAGAGTCAGTACACAGGGCTTACATTTCATACTGTTCAGTCTTTTGAAGCCATCTGTGCAAGCAAAACCTAAACAAAAACAAAACAACAACAACAACAAAAAAAAAAAAACAGCAGAAATAGGAGGTGAAAACAGTCTTGACATCTCTATGAAGAGTTTTCTACCCTCTGCTCACCGCATACCTACATAATACCCAAATGTAGAGGGCGACATTTCAGGGGCTGGGATGTTAGAGGTTTCTAGCAACTTTTTTTTTTTTTTTTAATTGAGAGAGCTGTAGTGAGGTTAAAAGAAGCATCAGAAAATTTCAGAGCAGTACAGCTGTGTCCAGTTTGAAATGGAGATATCTATGGGCCTCAGAGAGAAGACTTGAGAAGGGTACATTTGATTAGGTTAGGACTAATCCATTGGTGAAGTAGGAGACTTTTTACTATTTTTTTTTTTAATGTTAGTGAATTAGAGTTTGAAAAGGATTCTCAGTGCACACTGTTTGTGATGGTACAGACTCATACTCCACCTTTCTCCCCTGCCTACTGTACACCTAGATGTAAAGAAGTGCACATATCACAACTTTTTTTATCTTAAATGTTCTTGATGCTGTTTTCTCATTAGCTATTCACTTATCTTTCTAGCCTTTAACACTGCACTTTATTTAATTTACTACATGAATATGTTCATGATATTTGTACTTTATTCAGTACCCTAACTCTGCTTCACATTTTTCCCACCCATTACTTCACATAACAACAGAGATATTTGTGGCACCTCCTTGCCAACATTAACAGTAATTCATCTTCACACTATTTGATTGAAAAGGAAACAGAACCCCGAACATAGTTCTAGATGAGCACTGATTCATCTTGAGCTGTCTCCTCAGGGAATGCTGCTCTGGGAATTTCCTTCACTCTCTCTGAATTCTTTGAATTTTCCTTCCCACTCACAGTTCTCTGCACAAATATAACTCTGCAAATCACCTCTTAAAACAATCTTAAAACAACAACAACAAAAAAGAAAATAACAAAACTCTTATCAAAATTTTCTCTTGTTTAGGTTTTGGCCTGTGTCTCCTACACTCGGATAAGACTCCTGACTTTTAAAAGTTCTGCATCAGTTCTCTTTGTTATATGCAATGAAAGTCTGCTTCTGCTCTATTATTCTAATGAAACTGAAATAAAATTTATAGCTTTATATGCATCAAAGTTCTTGAATATTGGACACACACTGTAAAAAAGTAGTAAATGAAAGTTATTTTGACTCACTTCTGGGACTCCAGAAACCTCACTGTATATTTCTATAAAGGTTTAATTATATTGTAAACATTTTAAGTAACTTTCTCCTTAGAATTTTAGATAGGTAAAATAACTATTTTTAGATATTATTTTTGTTATTCTTAATTCTGTAATAGGATAGTTAATATTCAGTGAGGATTTTCTTAGAATTCCAAACTCTCCAAAAATTACAGGACAGATAAATGAGACATAAGTACGTGTGTGTGTGTGTTGCAGTGATAGAGAAATAGCTAAACTGAACTCAGTGTACTAAATATTGGCACACAGATATTTCCTTATCAGACGATGTATTAGAATGGTTGTGTCAGTACACTGCTCAGTACATAATCATTACTATTCATCTCATTAGCTCATTAGAAGGATTCTTGTTTCACTTGTAATCAGGAGTTCTAAAATAAAGCCAGGGTGGGGCCATCAACTATACATTAAGTAAAACAGAAAAAGCGAATACATGGGTAGGCTTATTTTCTCATTAGTGTGCAGACATCCAAGGGCTTACCTTTATGTGTTCTTTATTCTTTTTTTATTATTATTATTTATTTTTCTTGTTTCAGAACTTTTGTTTATTTATTTGTTTGTATGGCTGACTCAGCCTGCCCTGAGGGCAGGGCTGGCACAGCATGTGGTGCCGGGGATTGAACTGCGGTCCCTACAGCCGCCCAAGCTTTCCCAAGCAGGCACTTTAGACCACTGAGCCATCCCACCCGGCCCCGATGTTCTTGATTCTTGTATTTGTGAAACACATTAAATTTCTTGCAGATAATATTGGTTCTGTAGATACTCAAGCAACACATCTCAGGGCCAGATAACATTGGTGTGTTCCTTGTGGAGCCCAGGGAGAGGGTCTGCTTTCACCCAAAAGAGTTTCTTTCTCTCAATCTGCATTCACACTGAGTCACTGCATTCAAATCTGCTACTTAAGGTGCAAGGTACAGAAGAGGCTCTCACTGCTACTCTGAAAGAACATGGTTTAGGGGATGTGGAATTTGGATCCGCCAAGATACATTACAACGTATAAGATTTGTCTTGAGAAATATTTATGAAAGAATGAATCATCCAATGAACCGATCTGCAGGATAATAAATATTGAAAGTATGTGTATGTGCGCTCTTTGTTTTACACTACAGTTAATGATTTAATTACAATATGTAAAAAAGGATTAAATTGAAGAAAAGAAAGATAAAGGCAGACTCAGAAGCACCAAAAACATGAATGATGAAAACTTAAAGATACTCTGAACTTTTGAAGCTGATGTATCTTTCCCTTTTTTGTGAAATTTAACACACTTTTATTCATGAATAATGTATTTTATGTATCATGAATATAATTTTTGTATATTTCTTAATCTACCTAGTATATCATATCTATTAAAGAAGTAATGAGATCTTTCAAAATCTGATTTACTATAGTCCTTTGCACAGCCTTTTAGGAAGTGTTATCAAAACCCTAAAATGAAGCAAGTCAGTTGCTATCATATATCATATTAATACTAAGTCACTCCAGATAATACATAAAGATATGTAGATGTGCTTTCCTCTTGCATCTCAGGGAAGAAAATTTCAGGTATTTTCTAAATGAGAGAGAATCGTTATGCTTTGTAATGCTGTCTTCAGTGTCTGCTTTAGCTAGCTTCTCCAGCCATTCCTTTAGGATGACCAAAATCTGTAGTCATCTTTGGCAGAATAATCAGACACCTTGATCGTATTTACTCACCTGAAATCTTTTTGTTAGAAGTGAACCAAGAGGGAGTAATCAGGCATTTCAGGCGCCTGGGCCCATGAAGTAGGAACACAGCAGAAACCGGGTTGAGTAGATATACCAATAACGAAGGCAAATATCACACTACCTGGGATCTTAATGACTTTTCAGATCTCATATTTTGGTTCTTTTTACTGACTGGTCTGCTTCCATCATTATATTATTTCTAATTTTCCCTTAAATTTTCAATTTACTTCCTGTTACTTTAAACAGAAAGCAAATTAAATAGTCTGGAATCACTCAAGTAGTGAAGAGACATGCCAAGAAGATAATTATATAATTCTACAGTATCAGCTTCTAATGGTTTGGCCTATATATTTCTACATTGTATTGAGTTTTAAATATTTTTCTTCAGACTCTGACATATTCATTTTGTGAGAGGCAATGATTTAATTTGGTTCTATGAGAAGGAATGTAATAGTTCCCAGAATTAAATGGAGGAGCATTTTCTTTTTGTATTTGTCATATTTTTTATAAGGCAAATTCATAAAGAAAAGTTAAGGAAAATATACATGAATTTACCAGCTCATGAAATATTTTGCTGTTTGTGTACTCATACTTATAGGCACAGTTTGTTTTTGTTATCTTTTCCAGGTTAAAGCATCAGCATTTTTGAATGCTAAATATTGGATGCTTACTTTAGATCCAAAGCCCATTTTCACAATTCTGTCATAAAAATCATACATTGATTCACACAGCACCTTTAACAAAATTAAAACTCATTCACAAAATTAAAAGCTGAGTGTGAAAGCATCGTAAAGTGACTCCTTTGTTAACTGACAACTTGTCCTTCTGGTAAAAAACAGCTGCTAGCATAATAAGGAAGTGATGTTCAACAAATTAGAGGCAAATAGGACTAACAAATGGCTCATTCAATTATAAAAAAAATGTTAAATTTAGGGAGAAGGGATGGATGTAATTTTCAAGATGAGCATTTGGCTGGGTACTTGAGTAGGCACAATGATGATAGTCTTTTTCACAACATAAGACAATAATTGCTATTGAAATTCTTCTTGATTCATAGGTAATGGATAACTTTGAAAAACACATGATTTCAAAGGAGTAAATGTCTCTTAGCATTGAAATCAGAGGTATTTTCTAAGAAGGTTAGAAAATTATATAGCATCATCATTTTAAACTATTTTTATATTATTAAGCAATACACTTACCTTTCAAAACTAATCTTTCAGCTTCTGGTACTTCTCTTTCACTTCCTCTACTACTCAACCTTTTCCAGTAGACATTTCTATTTTACATATGCAGATATTTTTAACTGGTGCTTTGAACGTATGTCTCATTAATTTAACTCATGATATACTTCATTCTAGTTAATTCACTGCATGATATAAACTATATGTAAGAAGATTTTTTTTCTTTTAGTAGTTTTGTGAACAATAAATTACTAAATTTCTACCATATAGCTCATGTTTGCTGATATTCTACCACTTCCTCAAGAACCCAGAGTCAAATTGAGGAAAAGAATAATGGTTATGAAACATTGGTTCTCTTACTAGATATTCATAGGTTAAATAAACATAGCAGGGCAGTTAATTTTGCCTAGCATCAGAGGTCAGAGAATTTAATCCTGAAAATTATAAGGTGCAATTTGTCGCCTTATATACAAGGAAGAAGAATATATTCTAGATAAAGACCATATTTAACAATATACATTTTGCCCACAGTAGACACTTCAAGATTTCTGGCAAATAAGCCACTTGGACAGCATTGTAATTTATGCAGGCATGACAAATTTGTCAAAAAAATGAAAATCTGTGCTTGTAAGATGTAAACTCATAGCTCATCAACAGTCAGATTTGTGTATGTCAGAGAATATGTTGACATATAAATAAATTTATAAATTTATTGGTGAATGGAGAATAGTGGACAAGAAACAATACAGTATATGAAAATAGAAAAGCATGTATGTTAAAATATGTATGTGTATGTCAAAGACTATATTTAAGTCATTCAAGGAACGCACTATCAGTAGTTCAGATATAGAGTATACACAGAAAACAGCCACGTTTTCTATGACAATAGTACTCTGACCATCAGACTCTGAAGAATCCGACTCAGAATGCCAGAATACAGACTAGAGACATAAACTCACAGCATTAAGGACTTCGTCAATAACTGCCATATCAAGCCGGGCGTGGTGGCTCAAAGCAGGGCATGGTGGCTCACACCTGTACTCCCAGCATTCGGGAGGCTGAGGCAGGAGGATTGGTGTGAGTTTGAGACCAGCCTGGGCTACAAAAGTGAGCTCAAGGCCAGCCTCAACTGCATAGCAAGACCCTGTCTCAAAAAGACTAAATAAATAAATAAATAAATAAAAATAACTGCCATATCTCATAAATTTTGTCTTGGCTTTTAAAACAAGACTAATTAGATAAAATCAAATATGCACCTGTTTATGGTCTGGATGTCTATGTTCTTTCAAAATTCCTATACTAAAATTTAGTGCCCCATATGACAGCATTAAGAGGCAGTGCCTTTCTGTAAGTGCTTAAATGGGTTCCAAGGAGCTAGTGCCCTTATAAAAGGTTAAATAGAAGTGCCTGGTTCTTTTCAGTAACTCAGTCATTTGATAACAGAGAAAGTGCCCTTTCTGAAGTTGAGAGCACTTACAGACATCAAATCTTGATAATGAATTGATCTATTACATCTCAATCTAATGAACTGGTTCAATCACAAGCAGAAACACCAAATGGCACCCAAAATTTGGAGACAAATTTGTATCTCTGGGCACTGATTGAGACCATTCTCAGAATATTGGGTCCTAGTCTCTGGAGTTCTAAGGGTTAGACTGGAAAAACAAACAAAGTACAGATGGAGAATGGCTTATCAATTGAGGATTGGTTTATACAACATATGTCACAAGGGCCAGCTATTTCTAAGAGACAGGAGCAACTGGACCTATTACCTGGGAAACCAACACACTGAATATTACTGGCGGGGGTGGGTAATTTTCTACTATGTTTTGAGCCTCTTTTAGTTTCCCAAGAAAATCTTTGTGGGGCATATTATATGTGATTTTTTTTTTTTTTTTTGAGACAGGGTCTTGCTATGCAGTTCAGGCTGGCCTTAAATTCACTTTTGTAGCCCAGGCTGGTCTCGAACTTGCAGCGACCCTCCTGCCTCAGCCTCCCAAGTGCTGGGATTACAGGCATGCGCCAACACATCCGGCTATATGTGATCTTCTGAGACAAGTTTCAAGTAGAATTTATGCATGTCCACGCTGTAACATTTCTCTAGTAAGATAGTGAGGGAGTTAATCTGATCTAGGAACCTATCCAACATGTTCTGTTCACTCAGCAAACCTTGATCAGCTGTTTGTTCTGTTCTCTCATGGGAGTTATCCATAGAAAGAAACACAGCAGGGCTGCTGAGATAGCTCTGTGGTCTAAAGTGCCTGCTTAGTCAAGCTTAGGCAAGAGCAGGGATCGCAGCTTGATCCCAGGCACCACACACTGCACCAGTCCTTCCCTACCCAGAGTGGGCTGAACTGGCCGCAAAACAAAACAAAAACAAAGCAAACAAAAAACAGAGAAGCAGGAGACTGGGAAGCAAGAATTGGTGCAATTAGCCTGAAAAGACAAAAATCAAGGAGAATCAATTTGGAGATATTCTGCGAATTACATCTTCAGGCTTCAGTCATATGAGCATTGTCTTTTTCAGGGTGATTCTCAGAGGATCTGCCCCAGTAAATTTTTCAGCAGATGTAAATTGGCTTTCTGAAATTTGTAGAGGTTGTTAAGAGGTCCCTGGGTTGTATATGCGTATAGGAATATCTACAGGTATGGCTGGTCTTTTAATTGTTTACAAGCTGTCTGTGTAGGGTTGTTTTATTTCTGTGTAAGCTGTACATAAATATGGAATCCACTATAATACATGAGGCTAGATCCAGTGACATAAACACTGAAGCCTGAACTGACTGCATGAGTGCCAGTGATGTGGATGGCTTAATGTTTCAGAGAAATGGCGGGGGCAGGTCTGGCTCTGATCTTCTGGAATTACAAGGCAAAGTTCTTCAGATACTTCAGTTGTATCCACAGAGCATGCTTAGCCCACTGGACCAGATTATTTGTATTATTAGTAGCATGTTTCCAAACAGTTTTCTGTACAGATCATTCCTGCAGAGAGTTTTGGCTAAAGTAGTTTGTTTCAAGGCTACTACAGCATATTTAACCTGTTGGATTTTATTCCTAAAAGAGTTACTTCCATCCAAAAACAGGGTATGCTCAGCATTTAGTTCATCCTAGGATAGCATGAGTGCTTGATTATTAGGTCTTTGTCTAAGGTGAATGCTTAGGCCTTCTCAATCAAAAGAAAGGTGGTTATCAGAGCATAGAGCCAAAGGGGGAGTCTTTAGAGGCCATTGGGCATTCCTGAGGACTGGCACCTCGGTCAGTAACATTGAACCTTTAGAGGTTGACTGCAGGCCAGTTGGCTTTTGAGTCCAGAACTGGAGAACTGTGGTCTTTCCATTTAAAAGTAAAGAGGGGCAGGGTGATATGACACGATGGAGGCAGAAAAAGGCGATGTAAGGTCCTGGTAGGTATGCCAGCAGGTTGGGGATGGCAGGTTGGAGATCTTGTATTGGTTTTAGAGGCAAGAAAGTTTACTGTTTGATGCACTTGAGGAGTTTCTTGGAGTAGAAATCAATCATCAAAGGGGCATAATTGATGGCAAGCCCTGGAGGTGGGCGCTTTGTACATACTTCTGAAAAGGAGCCTTTCAAAATTTCAGGATTTTGGGCTGGCAAGATAGCTCAGTGGACTAAATCACCTGCTTAGGCAGAAGCAGAGACAAGGGTTCGATCCCCCATTTGCCATTCTGGCCCTCCTCCTAGGGCATGCTGAGATGGTGATTAAGACTGTGTGTGGTGTCATGTGCCTGTAATCTTAGTGCTTGGTAGACTGAAAACAGGAGGATTGCTGTGGGTCTGATCTGTATAGTGAGACCCTGTTGTCCTTGTACTAAATACATGAAAAAAGGAAAAAAAAATCAGGGTTGTGATTATCGGACATTTCAGGCTTATGTAGGTACTATTCTTCTTCTCAGGTACAATCAAAGTCAATATCATGTTGAGGACAGGGAACCTGAATGTGAGGAGGCCTCTCCCTGCCCAGGAGAGGTATAGGGCACTCAGGCATGTACAAAAATGTATGTTTTGGAAGAATTTCTTTTTAGTAGGGAATCCAGTGGGACCACTTCAATAACTTCAGATCTGTTTATTATGTTTTGCCTTTTCCCTTGAGGCCTACCAGGAGAGCAGTGTGGTATTGATCTAAGCCTTGGTGGCATTCTGTTGCATTACATTCCCAGTTTGGATGTGCTCAGGGATGGACTGTGTTCATCCAAGAATCAAAAACAACCACAGCAGTGGGGACTATGACATTAAATAAGCTTGGCCCCAGCAGAAATATGATACCTTTCTTCAGTGTTAAATATAGTCAGGAGGCCAGGGAGAGCTCTGCAGCAAATGTGTAATGATAAGAAAACATAGAGTTCTGAGTTCATTCCTGGGAAATAAATAAATAAATAAATAAATAAATAAATAAGTAAGTAAGTAAATAAATAAAATAAACAGAGTCAGAAAGAGTCTCTGACAGTCATCCCATGTTGGCAGTTGGATACACAGTTGTAGACCTGAGGTGGAAGAACTCTTAACTCCTATGGCATTTGAGACCAAGTGAGTTAAACTGGGAAAGCAGGAGTTGCTGGTGTAGGAGACAGAGCTGGCAGTGTTGGATGGTAAGGAAGAGGCAGGTCAGATGCAGGAGCCTCATGGAGAATAGGATAAAGTTCTTCTGAGAGAGCAACAGCCTCTCAGATGTCCATGTGGGTCTCTTTTGATGGCTAGGATGGCTTTCTTGTCATGTAGGCACAGGTGCAGATCCCAAGTGTCAGAGTTTCTAACTTATATGTGAGTTCAAATGAGCTGGTCTTTTATTTCAGAGTTGTCTCAGTTGCAAGAACTTCTGAAAGCAATTCACAAGCTTCACTGGGGATGACACAAAGATCTACCTAAGGTTGTTAACATCTATCAGCTTTACATGTGGCTGGATGCCTTCTGTGACATCTGATCATGGTTTTCTATGCAGGATCAGAAGTGAGTATACCTCTGGGAGAAGAGATTTTAGAACTTTAGGATTGGGTTATCTGTCTCAGGCTGATGCAGGCATCGTGTTCCTGTGGGGGATAGTCAAAGTTAAATGTGCAGGGTTAAGTGAGAGCAAAGCTGACTGGCTTGGTGCAAAGGAGATGTCCACCCAGATAGTAAGTTTATGCCAGGCAGAGGGATAAGTGGCAAGAGTCTCAGTTGCCCCGATTATGATAATTTTTTTGACAGAGGGAACTTTGAAGACAGAGTTTGATTATCTATAAGGAAAGTTACAGGCATACATCTGACTTTTACAATGATCCTGGGCTTTCTGGAGCCCAATTTAATAGAGCTCGGCCTGACCCATCTGTTCCATCATGATGAGAGGTAGCTCATCTGTGAGGGCTGACAGTCCACTTTTTTTCCCAGTCAAATTGTTGAATTCATAAAATTGTTACAGTCGTCTTGGATAGACATGAGGTGATGCCAGCTGACCAGGACCGGGGTATAAGCAGGAGGCTCTGCAGGGAGGGCCTCTGTGGCCAAATGCAGGCTCTGCTAGCTGGATCCAGTTCAGTTGGCTAGATGTGGATATCCTGGGAGTGGGGAGTGCAGCTGTAGGTGCAGCCAGCAAACTTGGCAACTGATGAATGTTCCAAGGTGGATTATCAGGAAGAGTGAACCACGTTTGCTGTTTTGTTTTCCTTTTTTTGAAATTCAAGAATTAGTTTGCTTTTAGTTTTAACTCTCAAAGCTCCTTTCCTTGCAGTCAGGAAATGTGGGTTTTAGTTAATTAGTTTCCATTGTATCTCTCTACCGTGGATGCATATATATTGTGTACATTTGAATGCTAACACAATAGACAAAGAATGGGTGCACCTCAGAGACAGACCAATCAAATAGCTACCTGGGTGCACCTTTCATAGGATCTTAGATATGACTTAGCTTACGAGACTGAGGCCCCTGTTATATTACATGTTCCCCACCATAGAGCTGCAGGTAAGGGCCAAATCACTCACCCAGACCACCCAATGCTTCCTAATCTTGATGCACAAGTGGAGCAGCCTATTGCTTATGCTGTCTATTCCATTCACTCCTGAATTTATCCAGCCAGCACTTAGAGGTTAGACATTCCCACCTCCCTGTTCTTGACAGTGCATGCTGTTCATTTCTATAGTATCAGTCTCAAATCTCTGGCATACTAGTGGTTGGATGAGACAAGCAAATAGAAAGTACAGAAGCAGAATACTTGTCAATTAGGAATTGTTTTATACAATGTGCATCATAGTGACCAGATACATGTCACATGATATTGCTGAGATCACTTAAGCCTGACAAAGTAGGAAACAAGAACAAGTACTTATGAGCTGGGTTACTAATAAATAGTCAGTATAATGGCAAGTATAAGTGAAGTATAGTGGCTGGGGAGGGGGTTTTCTGCTATAACATGAGTAATAAATTTCTATGATGAAATACTACACTATGTAGTCTCTAGTATTGTATCATCTTAAGGAATTCTGACTTAGACATCGTATGTTCCCTCAAAGCCTCATAAAATCATAGCTGTGGCCTTTGGAAGGTGACTGCCTTATGGGGACATGGTAACTGATTAGCTTTTATTTTTTTTTAATTTTATTTATTTACTTTTTCTTGTTTCAGAACCTCTGTTTGTTTATTCACTCATTTTTATGGCCGGCTCAGCCCACCCCGAGGGCAGGGCTGGCACAGCATGTGGGGCCTGGGATCGAACCGCGGTCCCTGAAGCCGCCCAAGCTTTCCCAAGCAGGCTCTTTAGACCACTGAGCCATCCCGCCGGGCCCCTAATTAGCTTTTAGCAGGTGGTTCCATGTTGGAAGAGGTGAGCCACTGTGCCTACCCAGGAATGAATCTAGACTAAGTATGGTGAGTCAAAATAAACCTCTCCTCCTTTAAGTTTCTGTAATCTAGTATTGTGTCTCCACCATAGGAAGGTGAATAAGATATAGGCCATACACATAAAACGTTCCAACATAGTAAGCTGCTTCCATCCTTCCCATGTCAATAGCTAAGCAAAACTGCATCTCTCTCTCTCTCTCTCTCTCTCTCTCTCTCTCTCTCTCTCTCTCTCTCCTTCTTGGCTCAAGCTCTTCTTCCCTTTCTCCTCCTTTTCACCTCTTCTCCTTCTTATGCTCCTCACATCTTCCTCTTCTCTTTATTCTCTGTCCCTTTTCCTCCATTTTATCCCTCTCTTATTCCGCCTTCTCCCCCTCTCTTTACCATCTTCCTCCTCCTCCTCCTCACCTTCTTTCATAAATGCTTTATGACTCCCCTGCCCGACTTCAATTATCAGATAAATTCTAGTGGTGCTATGTAAATTATTTACTATAATAAGCTTTAAATAAATAGCTTATTCTCTAATTTTCCTGGCCTTTGTTTATTTCCAATTTGGGAAGCATTTTTGCCTGAATTACCATTTCCCATGGAACTCAGCCTTCACTCAAGTATAGTATCAATAATTACCTCTGTCTTGCTGTTTCTGGCTTGGTAAATCAGTCTGTGTCAATGTTATAGCCATCAGATCTAAACTCTTTGTTAAATTCGTGACTTTAGTGTCATTCAGTTTCTCAGGTTCTGTTATCATTTCTTTTTTATTTGACATGACAGGCAAAATCAAACTTCTGTCTTGTCATCCACTTCTTCCTTTCTTGTGCTTCTGTTTTGTGGTGTGCTGTCTAAAAGTAGCTGGAACATATATATGGGCATAATAAGTATATTGTTTGATAAGTTTGGGATTTTCAGTGGCTTAGCATCAATTCGGGGAGATCTCTGTGGTTACAAACAGGACAAGTTTCTTCTTTTATTTTGTCACTTTAAACTTAAAACTTTGCCCAATCCAGAAATGGGCATCTGAGATGAACGCTCACTTCTCAGAGAAAGAAATACAGCAAGCCTATAAATACATGAAGAAATGCTCCACATCGCTAGCTATTCGTGAAATGCAAATGAAAACAACACTTAGATACCATCTCACCCCAGTAAGAATGGCTATCATAAAGAAATCAACCAGCAACAAATGCTGCAGAGGCTGTGGGGAAAAAGGAACCCTTCTCCACTGCTGGTGGGAATGCAGATTGGTGCAACCATTATGGAAAGCAGTGTGGAGGATCCTTACAAAACTAGAATTGGAAGTTCCGTTCAATCCAGCTATCCCTCTACTGGGAATTTTCCCAGAAGAACTGAAAACATCATACCATAGCAATATCTGTGCACCTATGTTTATAGCAGCCCAATTTGTAATAGCCAAATCTTGGAAACAACCAAAATGCCCATCATTTGAAGAATGGTTAAAAAAAATGTGGTATTTTTATACAATGGAACACTACTCATCCATAAAGAATGATAAGTTTGAAGACTTCATATATAAATGGATGTATATTGAACATATACTCATTAGTGAAATAAACCAGACCTATATGTGTAAATATCGTATAGTCTCCCTAATATAAGAACTTTAAAGAAGAAAACAAGAACTTAAGGGCATAA
>PVJA010028034.1:0-11219 GCA_004027025.1 Myocastor coypus
CTTAATTTCTCCACCGTGAAAAACCTCATGAGGATCTGGCAAGTAAGCTGCGCTTGAAGCATCTGGTCAGTGGTCATCCGTAGCAGAATCCACTGGATATAACTATGTGTAACTTTCTTTCACCACGAGAGTTCGCGTTTGACGTGGGGGGAGGTTTTACAAGTGCACAAATTTAAGACGGGAGGGGGGAACTTCCGGCTAAGCCAGACAGCGGAACTGTTTCCACAGAAACTGTAACGGGTTTCCAGCTAGGTGAGTTATCGCGGTGCCTGCACAGGCGGAAGTGACGCCAGCACACTCGCGCCCCTCCGGTGGATAACCGCGGCTCCTCCTCCCAGAGCGGCAGGCTTTTCCCGCGCGAGCAGCCTCTGCGGCTCGGGCCGCTCGCGGGGAAACATGGCGTCTGCCTTGGAGCAATTCGTGAACAGTGTCCGACAACTCTCAGCTCAAGGTGAGGTCCTGGGATGTGGGACTGGGCCTCGGGGCTAGGCCTGTATTCTCCAGCGCCAGCGCAGACCGCTGGCACCGCCCTCCGAACCGGACCTTCTCTCTGGGACCCAGCGCGGGGAGTTTCGACCTTAAATCAGAGAGGGAGTGAATTCAAGGTGAATGTATGCAGCCTTGTCGCGCCCTCAGCTCCACGGTCCCGTCGGGGGACCGCCCTTCCTCCGGCCGCCGAGACTCTCCTCCCCCCGGCCCGGGCCCCTTTCACCGGGTGCTGTGCTTGACAGTTTGGGGGCGTGACTTCCGCCGCGCCTTCCTGACTGCCCATTGGCCCTGTCGGCGTCTCATGACGTCGGTGATTGGCGCAGCGCTCTGTCCTGCCGCCGCCTCCTGACTAGGCCGCTGGTCAGCCGGCAGCTGGGGAGACCTTTCTTTCCGGGCTTCTGGATTCTGTGGTTTGGTTTAACCGGTGCCTCAGCCGCTGACTGGCATAAGCTCGGAACTTCGTGTCTATTTTTGTCCCAGAAAATACCAAGGGAGTTTTCGCTTGTAGAGCTCCATTTCTAGGGGATGGAATTTTTCCTTATTTTGCCCTTAATTTTCATGCTATTCGGTTCATTCATCTTATTGTCTGAGAATTGAGAATCCTGTTTTCTCAGTAATTAGGTAACTAGCTCTGAAGGCCCATTTAACCCGTGCTTCAGTCTCTATATCTGCAAAAAGAAAAAAAAAAGTTTCTACTTCGTAGTCCTTGTAGGGATTAAATGAGAAACCATGTATAAGTACTTAGAATAGTGCTTGTCATATCAGGCACAATAAATAGATCTACGAATTATTGTTGATGGCCATTAATTTTGAAGTTCAGGAGCCATGTGACCTTGTTGGATAAGTCACTTTTAACCCCTTGAGTTTTTTTGTCGCTATGTGTAAAAGTGCAGGGGTGCTGGCTGCTTTAGTGTTGTGAGGCTTAAGTGATCTGGTATGAAATTGTGCTCAATAATTGTTCCCTCGCATTCTCTCTATTATTGATAGAAATTAGGTTCATGAATTACAGAGAGACTTGCAGGTTTGTATTTACTTATGCCCGTTTCTACTTCAGGATGTAAGGGTTGAGGTTGGAATCCTGTCTTGGTCACTTGTATAAGCATTTACTTTCTTTGGGACAATTTTCATATTTACAGGGAAAAACAGAAAAGGGCGTTGGGGCATCAAGGAAGATAGTTTATCTGAAAGTTTTTAATTCTTGCTCTATACAATAGAGTGTTTTAGGAAATCTGCTAGGTAGAAGGAAATATAAACTTCACTGCAATCAGCCTCACTCATTACACAGGAAATGTTTGCAAGTTTGTTTTAGGTGTTCTTCCTGAGAATCTTCTAACATGGACTATGAGCGGAGAGAATAGTATCATTTCCAGCTTTCTCTGGTTAGAGGTCACTTCCATTTAGGTTCATTTCAGATGTACACTGTGACACTTAAAACTTACTTTTGACTCTGTACTAGCTAACATCTGATGACTCAGAAATACCAAGCTTGCAAGTATTAAATTGAGGCAAAACTAATGGACTGAAATGCTTATTTCTGGGTTTTTGAAATTGTTGTAAATTTCTGGGTGTGGTGGCACCTGCATTCAGCAGGCTGAGCCAGGAGAAATGCAGTAAGTTCAAGGCCAGCCTGAGCTACATAATAAGACCTTGTCTCAAAAACAAAAATGTGTTGTAAATTTACTTAAAGTAGTGGGCTTTGAAAAGGGCAAATCATTTAACTGGGAGCAACTACTCCCTACCAGCCAATGAAAGCTGTATAATTAAAGGGTAGATTGATAGTATCTGGTTTGATGGACAGTTTATTGTTTTGCAATGTGATATTTTCTTTATTTTCAGTAAAATATCAATTTTAAATGTGTTAAAGTGTAGAAGCTCCAGAAATTAAACTCTAGTGATATCATTTAAAATTTAAGCATTATATTATTTAAATATTCTTTCAAGAAGGAAAAAGTTTACATAGCTATGATATAGAAATAAAGGAGAAGGAAACTTGAAATTAATGCCCAGAAACTTAGCATGCCACTGCTGCCACCAGAAGCCATCTAAAGTATAGCCATTGTCTGTAATCAGGTTACTGTATATTGTAATACAGAGGAAAGATCAATAATTGAGAGTTTAATTTAACAGATTGCTGATTTGATTAGCCATTGTTTTGAGATTAGGAGAAGAGACAAGTCTGTTCATCTGAGTTTGTGTTAAATCTCTAAATGGCCATAATCCCCTATGATGCAGAGTGGACAAATCCGGCTTCGTGGTAGGGGAAAGCAGTGAGAGGAGGGCCCAGGCACGACCAAGGCAAGGCTAATTCTGTTGTTGAGACTCAAGTAGCAGTCAGTCTGAGGAGAGGAAGAACATCATGTGTAGAAGCATAAAAATGATAAAATACGGAATATTGATCTTCTGAGCTTGGTGTGACCAAAGAATAGGTGTTTTCAGGGAATTAGCAAGAGGTGAATTGGAGAGTTGATAAGGACCAATTACTGAAGCAGCCCTGTAAGCCAGACAAAGGTATTTAGATTTCTTTAAAACCTTTGGAATAATTTGATGGAATTTGCATTTTAGAAAGATCAGACTGAGGACTGGCAAGCTAGCTGAACAGACTAAGCCCCTGCTTTGGCAAGTGCAGGGACCAGGGTTTGATCCCTGGTTTTGAAAGCTGTGCCAGCCCTACCCCTGGGGTGCATTGAGCCCAGGCATGGTGGCACATGCTTGTAATCCCAGCGCTGGGGAGGCTGAAAACAGGAGGATCATGAAAAATCCAGGCTATGAAATGAGACTCTGTATCAAATACATAAATGGAAAAAGGAAGGAAGGAAAAAGAAAAAGATAAGATAGATCAGACTGCCAACATAAGGTATGGGCTGGAAGAGAGAAAGATAAAGTAGGCACATCCTTCAGAAGATTTACAGTACAGTGTAGATCAGACACAAAATGATGAGTATACAAACAAAGGAAGGGAGTAGAGCAAAAAAGGAATAGAGCTGAAGAAACTTCCAAGTTAAAATTAAATGATATGTGTGGTGATCTTTTGGGTACAGAGAGGGAGATGAAAGAGGAATGACAGTTATATGTAATTCTGACTTGAGGGACTAGATGAGGAACTGGATAAAAAGGAGACCTATGGGAAATGGGAGCTCTGGTGTCATCTACTAGTTCTGAGGCTGTGGGTAAGTTGTTTCATCCCTCTGGCCCTTCTAGTTTTCATCTGAAAGGACGGAGACATATAAGACATTCTTAGGCACACTAGTCTGTAGTTAAGAGTTCCTTCAGTTTGGTTACTGCTATGACTGAATGCTAGTGTTCCTATTTTGCAGGGCAAATGACTCAGCTTTGTGAACTGATCAACAAGAGTGGGGAACTCCTTGCGAAGAATTTATCGCATCTAGACACTGTACTTGGGGCACTGGATGTACAAGAACACTCCTTGGGCGTCCTTGCTGTTTTGTAAGGGCATCTTCTTTTATAGTTTTTTGCTTTGGCAACTGAAGGCTCTGTACTTTCTCACTTTGTTTACTTATTTTTGATGTAGAAAGTAAGCTATGCCAGCAACACTGAGTTCTTTTACAAAGCTATTCATACTGTAGTTGTTACATTTTACTCCTTCCAGCTTGTTGCTTACCATCTTTTGTTCAATTTTATCATTTTCCTACTTTCACTTATGGTTATCTACAGTTTGAAATTTTATTTTAAAATTAATGGAGGGGCTAGGGATATAGCTCAGTGGCACAGTGCCTGCCTGGCAAGTGCAAGGTCTGAGTTCAGTTCTTGCTAACACTCTCCTACCCGCCACCATAAAAAGATGAAGAAAAAAAAAAGAATGGCCATCTCAATTGTGGGTACGAAGTTTGGATTTATCTGAATACATTAGCTCATATAATCTACAATTTGTTCACATTTTGTAACTTAGAAAATAGAATGGGAACAGAGTATGGTAGAATACATACAATGAAAATATCAGTTAAAAAAATATCAGTTTTTTTAAAAACTTATTTAAAAAATAAAAATAAAACTTATTTATTTTTATTTATTTATTTTGTGGAACTGGGGATTGAACTTAGGACCTTAAGCTTAGTTTTTTAAAATTTAATACTTGATACAGATCTTCAAGTTTAAGTTCTTGAAGACCAAGTGAAATAGACCTATTTCAGTTGGTGTGCTTCTATAACCCTTCTGTTGGTGCACATTCCTTCCCTTGCTGTGATTAGTGTTACAGTATTATAAATTGGGATATTGTGGTTATCCTGAAATTTAGAATAACAGAAATAAACTGAGAAGAAATTGACCTCTGACATAGAAGTCTGTTTTTACTTCATATTGTGATTCTTGAAGCAAAGGTGTGAGTAGAGAGAAGAAACTTAGGAGAATAAAAATGAGGAACTGTGCTCTGTAGTGACCACTATTTAAAACTAATGAAAATTAAACAAGGGTAAAGATGTCATTTCTCGCTGTATTGTTGTGGTTCAGATACCTTGTGCTAGCCAGCAAAGATGTAAAACATTTATACCATTGTAGACAATTCTTTGAGACCACTGGTATGGAGTTGAGCAGCATGGTGCCCAAAGGCCTGGGGACATAGCTCAGTGATGGAGTGCTTCTTGCCTAGTGCATAGAAGAAAGTCCCTAGGCTCAATACCAATACCAAATACACACATACATACATACAATTCTATTGTCTTCCTGTGCTTCTCCTTGATATGAAAGAACAGATAACATGGATGTTTTACACGTTTACTCATTTTATCTTACGTGCATGAACTCACATATACTACATTTCAAGTAGGATACTGTACATGAAAGCTTTTGAAGCTATAGTACAGTGATGGCAAACCTATAGCATGTGTGTTACAGACAGATGTCTATCATCAGTAACAGCTCTAAAAGGTTCACCATTAGTGCTGTAGTGTATCCACTGCTTATCAGATAATCTATAGTGTTAGAAAGAACCCTGAACTTATAATTGGTACCCTGGATACCAGTTTTAAATCTGGATTCCCCTAATTACACTGTGTGATGCGCTAAACTTTGTATTTTTATTTATAAGTAATGTCTTACTAACTTCTTACGAACCCTAAATGAAAGTATTTCTAGTATATCTCAGTTGTTACAAAGTGTAATTACAGATATAAGGTGACATTGTTAAGTAAAAAACTACTGTACAGACAGGTAGAAGTCATGCAGAAAGATAGAGGGAAGGGGCAGCCGAATAGCTCAGTGGATTAAAGTACCTGCAAGCAGGCGCAGGGGTGGGTTTGATCCCTCACCTGCCTTGCCGCCCTGCCCCGTAGCTCACTGAGAGGCAGTTGAGACTGGGTGCAGTGGTATGCACCTGTAATCGCAGCTCTTGGGAGGCAGTGTGAGACCCTGTACTCCCCGTAGATCCTTCCCTAAAATACTAAAAAAGGGGAAAAAATTGTGTGTGTGGGGGGGGGTTAGATATTTCATTTTTCTTAAAATTGATTTCAATTTTGCTTTCCTTTTTTTTTCCCTTAAATTTTCGATTTTGCTTTTATTTTAAGGAAAACTTTGTTTGCTTATACCAGTGGTAGTGTGGAGTTGTACAATTTCTTCCCTGAAGCCTGTCTGTGACCCCTGGCATGGCTTTCTGGCTTATTCAGGATGAATCATCTGATTCCTCTTTTGAACATCTCTCTTCCTGCCCTGCCCATCACCTAGTTCTGTTAAGTTTTTCTTGAAGATAGGTCAGGCATTACCAAATCCTGGCAGTAATCCTTAAACTGAATCACTGCCTTAGATTCCAACTAGTCCAGGCATATCATTTCTTGTCTGCCTCCAATATATTCTTAGCAGAAAAAGCAACAAGCAGTTTTTATTTTGTGCTGCTAGGGATTGAACCTAGGTCTCTGTGCATACTAAGCACATGCTGTACCACTGAGTTTCATCCTCAGCTCCAAAAAAATTTTTTTTTCTTTTCCTACTAGGGATTAAACTGAGGGCACTGAGCTATATTCCTAGCTGTTTTTATTTTTTGAGATAGGGTCTCGCTGAGTTGCCTACACTGGGCTTGAACAAATATCATAACCATGTTGGAGTAAAAAGGAAAATTTGAGAAACAAATCCAATTAAAAGGTTTTTTTGTTTCGTTTTGTTTTTGATACTAGGGATTAAACTCAGGACCTTGCACTTGCCAGAGAGGCACTTTAAAAGTTTATATGTGAAGAGCTGGAATTTCGCTCATTGGCACAGTACCTGTCTGGCAAGTATGAGGTCCTGAGTTGGAATTCCTGGTAGCTCCCCAAAAGAGAAAAAAACAAATATTTTTTAGCTCCCCAAAAGAGAAAAAAACAAATATTAAAAAAAAAAAAAAAGAAAGAAATTAAAGTTTTATGCAGGGCATGGTGGTATGCACTATAACCCCAGCACTTGGAAGTCTAAAGTAGGAGGATCATTGGGAGTGAGACCAGCCTAGACTACAAAGTGAGCTCAAGGCCAGCCTGAACTGCGTAGTGAGACCTTGTCTCAAGAAACCAAAAAAAAAAAAAAAAAGTTTATATTTGGAGAGAAGTATAACATTATATACCTGTAGTCCCAGCTACTTAAAAGACAGAATCATGAGTTCAAGGCCAGCCTGGGCAACATAGTGAGACCTTGTCTCAAAATGAAATGAAATGAAACAAAAACAGGGTCAGCCATATGGCTCAACAGACTAAAGCACCTGCTTAGGCAGCCGCAAGGGCTAGGAGTTTGATCCCTGGGCCTGCCATGCCAGCTCCACCCCTGGGGCAGCAATTGAGACTGGGCATGGTGGCATACGCCTGTAATCCCAGCACTTGGGAGGCTGTAAATGGGGGATTACTGCAAGTCTGATGTATGTAGTGAGACCCTGTAGACTCTGTACTAAACACATTAAATAAAGGGAAATAAAATAAAAACTGCCAGAGGTAAACTTAGTACTCCATGGGTTCAGTCCTCAGTTCAGGGAAAAATAAATTTATTCACAAATACTAAACAATTTGCCAATTGGCCACTTTTAATGGAGTTTTTTTAATTTTGAAAGTTATCCTTGTTTTAGAAGTATATTTTCCTTAATCCTTATTTGTGTCCTTATTCTGTCTTGGTTATGCAAAAGAACATGGAAACATTCTAAATTTTTAAAAGTGCTGTTCCTCGTTTAATTTTACAGACTATTGGAGGCAGGGGGATTTTATTTATTTAATTATTTATTTTTTCAGGGTGGAATTTTAGGCATAAGTTGTTTCTATGCTTTACCCTATGAAATATCAGAGTAAGGCAGGAGAGATAGCTCAGTAGAATAAGTGCCTTCCTGGCAAGTGCAGGGTCCTCAGTTCAATCCTTGGTATAAACTATATACATATATATATTCATATTCAGAGTAATTAGATTAATTAGATTAATTTTCTCATTCTAGGTTTGTGAAGTTTTCTATGCCAAGTGTTCCTGACTTCGAAACATTATTCTCACAGGTTCAGCTTTTCATCAGTACTTGTAATGGAGAGCATATTCGATATGCAACAGACACTTGTAAGCTAAATAATATTTTATCTGCTGTTGAATGTATTTTGCTTCTATAGTTATTTGTGTTTTCAGCATTTTCTTACTATTGCATCTAGTTGCTGGACTGTGCCATCAGCTAACAAATGCTCTTGTGGAAAGAAAGCAGGTAAGAATTCTTATTCAAGTATTAAAGGTTTTGTATAATATATCTATAACCTCACAATGAGCTAGTTTATTAAGAGTTCAAGTTAGTATTCTAACACCAAATTCAGCATTCTTAACAACCAAGTACCTGTGGCTAGTAGAGAGCACCCTGAACTTTTGCTATAAAGATGCTTAGGTCCTATGTCAGAAGAGTCACCCAAGATGGATGTGCTGGTACAGATCTGTACTTGGAGCACTCAGAATGTTGAGGCATAAGGATTCCAAGTTTGAGCCCAGCCTGGCCAACTTAGGGAGACCCTGTCTCAAAAATTTTTTTAAAAAGTTCCTGGCTTCAACTTTTCATGCATGTAGAAAAGAGAAAAAGAGACTTTTTTATTGCTTTTGAAACTACCAATCTGGGCATTGGTAGGGCATTGGTCTAAATACATGTGAGGCCCCAGGCTGTCCTCGTTTTTCTCCCCAGCAACACACACACACACACACACACGGCATACACAATTTAAAGAAATAGACCAGTTTTATACCCTTTATGTTATAATATGCTTTTTTTTTTTTTTTTGTCTTTTTGAGACAGGGTCTCAGTATGCAGTTCAGGCTGGCCTTGAACTCACTTTTGTAGCCCAGGCTGGTCTCGAACTCACACCGATCCTCCTGCCCCAGCCTCCCGAGTGCTGGGATTACAGGCGTGCGCCACCACGCCTGGCTCAATGCTATTTTTGTTTTATTAGTTTTTTCACATACTTTTGGCCTTCAAAATGCTGTAAGAGCTGGGTGTGGAGGCACAGGCCTGTGATCCCAGCATTTGGGAAGTTGAGGCAGGAGGATCACTGAGTTTGAGGACAGCCTGGGTTTTTCTTTTCTTTTTTTTTCTTCCTTTCTTTCTTTTTTTTTTTTTTTTTTTGAGACAGGGTTTCATTATGCAGTTCAGGCTGCCCTCAAACTCACTTTGTAGTTCAGGCTGGTCTTGAACTCCCAGCAGTCCTCATGGCTGAGCCTGCGAAGCGCTGCCATACCTGGCTGAAGACTAGGAGACAGTGTCTTGATAAGTTGTCCTTCAGCTTGAAATCTCCCTGCCTCAGTCTCCTGAGTTTCTGAAATTACAGTCATGCACCACAGTCAAATACCAGCACCTGGAAATAGGTGTTAGTATAATCTTTTACAAATCTGAACAGTCTTTGAGCCAGGCGTGATGTACACGCCTGTAATTCCGGCACTTGTGTGGCTAAGGCAGGAGGATTGATGTGAGTTCAAGACCAACCTGAACTACAAAAGTGAGTTCAGTGCCAGCCTGAGCTGCATAGCAAGACCCTGTCTCAAAGACACACACACACACACACACACACACACACACACACAAATAAAAAGGAAGAAAGAAACAGAAAAAAAAAATCTGAACAGCTTTTGTTCAGATAGTCAGATAGAGTCAGCTGTTCAACTATGTATTAAGAGTGCCTCCCCCACCAAAGCATTGAACATACTAGGCAAGCTTTTTATCTCAGTGCTATAACCCCAGCTAATGTGTTTTATAGCATACAAGACCTCAGGTGTTATGCTGTTGTAGTTCTTTAATCTCTTTTTACTGGAGACAGTTCTTTCTTCACCTTTTGTGCTACTCATGCAAGTTTTACTATGGGTGTTTCTTTTTTATTTGAAAATAAACTTTTAAGATTACTTGCTCTATAGAAAGAAGCCTGTGGCAAAAAGAAGCAGTTGCTATTTCCTAGAAAGACTAAATCAACCGTTTGAAAGAAATGGTTTTTTTAAAAAAAGGCAAAGTGGATGTGGTAGTGCTTGCCTGTAGTCTTAGGTCCTCTACTTGGGAGACCGAGACAAGAGGATTGCTTGAGCCCAGGACTTTTAAGTACACTTTGGGCAACATAGTACAACCCTATCTCCAAAGAAAAGAAAAGGGGGGAAAAAATCAAGTGGTTATAGAAAATGCTATAAAATAAGTTACTTGTTTTATTTTTATTTTTGTGTGTATGGTACTGGGGATTGAACTCAGGACCTCATGATGCCTAGCAAACACTCTTACCTTTGAGCTACATCCCCAGTTCAAGTTACTTATTTTGTAATCTCATCTATCCAAAAATTGTGCCTTAGGCAGGAAACAGTCTATTATAATTGTGGTATTAGTTTTAGTAGTGATACACTACTAAATAAGGACTTGTCTGACCCCTGGGAAAAAGCCAGCACCTTTATCACAAATACCATTGTAAACAAAGGCTCTCATCTATTATGATTTGGAAAACTTTTGTTTAGATTTAAGTGTAAACTATTGGGAAGGTGATATTTTTGATTATTAATATTCTTTATAAAAAAGAATTTGGTTAAAATGCAGTGCTGCATTATCTAAATATTCCAAGAAACAAGGGACAGACATTTCCTGACAGTATGGAAACCTCACATTGTGATTTAAAGGAACCTATCAATTAGTGTTATTTTTTATTTGTAAGTGACTACATAAGATCCAATGTGCTGCCATCTTTGAGAACTTGTCTGAAAGAGATGTCATTTCTGACAGCCCCTGCGAGGAATTGGCATCCTTAAGCAAGCCATAGACAAGATGCAGATGAATACAAACCAGCTGACTTCAGTACATGCTGATCTCTGTCAGGTAAGCAGCACAGTGTAAAGCTGATCATGGGCTTGTGTAACATTGTATTAGATAAGTAAAGGTTATTTGGTAGAGATTGTGTTAGATTGTACGTAGAAGTTGAAATACGGAGTTTGGAACTTAATAACTAGTAAATTTATAGACCAGATATGGCAAGTAGTGATTCATTACAATATTAAAAACAACAAAAACCCCTCAAGCCATTTTCTTTTACAGAAGCTATGAAATCTGAAATCTGAGAGTAAACACACATAACTTTTTATACCTTAAAATGTTACTCATTTATTTACTTTATGTGGTTCAAAGACCAGAAGTCAAAAGAGAGGATATAAAGACATCTACCATTATGAAAAATGATTTACTAAGGTTCATTTCTTCTTTTTTTTTAAAGAATTATTTATTTATTTATTTATTTATTTTTCTTGTTTCAGAACCTTTGTTTATTCACTCATTTTTATGGCCGGCTCAGCCCACC
>PVJA010028034.1:11319-28076 GCA_004027025.1 Myocastor coypus
TTTTTTTTTTTTTTTTTTTTTTTTTTTCTTGAAAAAAGAATCCTTCTCAAATTTTGTGGGGCTGGTGGGTTAGCTCAGTTGTCTAAAGTGCCTTCCTAGCCAGGCGTGGTGGCTCACGCCTGTAATCCCAGCACTTGGGAGGCTGAGGCAGGAGGATCGCTGTGAGTTCGAGACCAGCCTGGGCTACAAAAGTGAGCTCAAAGCCAGCCTGAACTGCACAGTGGGACCCTGTCTCAAAAATAAATAAATAAATAAATAAATAAAATAAAGTGCCTTCTTGAGCAGAATCAGTCAGGGGCAAGGTACTGCAGTTTGATCCCCAGCACCACTGCTGCACCAGACCTGGTCTTAAGGCAGCCTGAGCCAGCCAAAAAAAAACCAAAATCCTTCTCAAGTTTTTTTCTTTTTAGTATTAGTAAATTCTATGTATCCTTCTTAAGATGTTTTTGTACTTTTCAAGTGTATGTGGATATATAGTTTTACTTTTTCATATATATATAAATTTTAGTAATCTCAAGAAATTCCTGCCTTTTCCTATTTAATGTATCTTGGAGATGATCCCTTCACAGCTGCATGGTGTTCCATGATATGGGTGTGTTGTATGTACGTCAGCCAATCTGTATGGGGTACCTCATGGTATGTAGATTATTTCAAACATACATTCTAATGTCACATGTAGATGTGCTTTCTTTTTTTATTTTCCAGCTTTAGGAAATTGTTGTGACTGAGGTATAGCATATAATAGAAGGCTGACTTTAAGAGGTCTACAACTCAGTGAATTTGTAGATGTTACACCTTGTCATCATTACCTAGTTATAGAACTTCCTGTATACTCACTTTCTTAACGTGTGCAGCTTCCTGTATAATATACCTAAAGGATTCAAATGGAAAGGGATTAATTGAAAGCTTCCATTTTTGTCACACTATGCTGACTCTTTGTGTTGTACCTCTTCAGTGAGGACAAAAAGAACACACTTTTGCCCATCCATATACAGATGAGAGATGGATGGGTAAAATGGTAATTGAGTTGTATCTGGGAAGCTGTGTTTTCTCAGTTCATCTGTTAAGTACTCTATAACTGGTTGATTTTGTTTGTTTTGCTTTTAATATTGTTTTATTCTGAATGGTTAAAATTTGAGTAATGTAAAAAAATTGAATAATGTGTTTAACATTTTAAATCATTTTAATAAACTGTTAAACAAAAATAACATTTTTAAAAATTTGTGAAGTCCTTCTGCTAAAGTCTGCCAAAATAAAGTGATGATTTAATACAAATTTCTTCACAGCTTTGTTTGCTGGCAAAATGCTTTAAGCCTGCCCTTCCATACCTTGATGTAGACATGATGGATATCTGTAAAGAGAATGGAGCTTATGATGCAAAACACTTTTTATGTTACTATTATTATGGAGGAATGATCTATACAGGGTTGAAGAACTTCGAAAGAGCACTCTACTTTTATGAACAGGTAATCACCTCTTTAGAGGTCCCTGAGATGGTTTTGAACTTGTGTGAATGAAGAAGTACTTTTTGAGTTTATAGCTGGACTGGTTAAGGGACCTCTGAGTCTCACAGGGAGTCCTTCCAAAGACCATTTCTGGTCAGGTAAATGGTGGTGACTTGCCCATGCTTAAACAAAGGGGTCATGTAGGGAAGAGTGCTAGTGTGTAGGTTCTAATCTGCCAGGTGGAAAAGTTGTACTTTTTATAGTTCCCTTTGTCTGTAGGGAAGAGATTGATCAGATTAATTTCTGAGGTGTCATCTTGTTCCTAAAACAGCAGTTCTCAACCTGTGGGTCGCGACCCCATTGGGGTTGAATGACCAAAACACAGGGGTCACCTAAAGCCATCGGAAAATACATATTTAAACCCGTGCTGTGCCATGGTGAAATGTCATTTATTGGAATTAGTAATAAATACTTCTCAACATATAGTTAAATATTGTTTTTGTAATTAATCACTATGTTTAAATTATGTTTGATTTGTAGCAATGAGAATACATAATGCATATCAGGTATTTACATTCCAAATCATAACTGTAGCAAAATTATAGTTTTGAAGTAGCCACCAAAATTATTTTTTGGTTTGGGGTCACCGCAACATGAGGAACTGTATTGCGGGGTCATGGCATTAGAAAGGTTGAGAACCACTGTTGTAAAACCATGTATAGTAATTTACTAAGTTTTATATAAAATATTCGTAATTCAAAATTTTAGAAGTATCAAGTAGTTTATAGTGAAAAGGATTCTGATATTTCATAACTAAAAGACTATAATACTGGGAATCATTGTGTATGTGTCCTTACACGTGCACTTAAATATTTCTGTAGGAGTCTCAAGAATTGTAGGTTTGGTTTGGATTTTGGTGGGAGTTTTTTTTTTTTTTTTTTTTTTTTGAGGTTCTTGAGACGGTCTCAGTATGTGGCTCAGGCTGGCCTCAAATTTGCAATGATCTTCCTGCCTGAGCCTCCCCAGTACTGCTGGGATTATAGGCAAGTGGTTTAGATTTTAATTTGGGATATTTGTCTGGATTTGGG
Organism: Myocastor coypus; assembly: GCA_004027025.1. Lineage (NCBI taxonomy): Eukaryota > Metazoa > Chordata > Mammalia > Rodentia > Myocastoridae > Myocastor > Myocastor coypus. The sequence goes on from PVJA010028034.1 coordinate 13,853, forward strand.
TATGATGGTTTTCAGTTCTTGTTGACCTTCCTGAACCCAACTGAAAGACAGTGAAATGGCAGTCAAAGAATGGGAGGAAGTATTTGCAGATCATATTTCTATTAAGAAACTTGCATCTAGAATATACCAAGGTCATAACAACTCAAAACTAAACAGTCTAAAATTCTTAAATAGACAATAGATACTTCTCCAAAGGAGATATGCAAATGACTAATAACTATCAAATAGATTATGATCATTAGTTATTAAGAGAATGCAAATTCAAACCATGGTGTGGTATCAGTTCATACCCACTAGAATGGCTGCAATATGAAAAGACAATAACAAGTGTGGCTGGGATTTGTAAACTTTAAAACTCATAATTGCTGATAGGATTACAAACTGGCATAATTACGTAGATTTTGGCAGTTAAAATAAAACTTGGGGACTGGCAAGATAGCTCAGTGGACTAAGTGCCTTATTTAGGCAAGGTTCCATCCCCAGAACCACATGTATCACTGGTACCACCCTCAGGTATGCTGAGCTAGCCACTGAGTTTGAGCATGATGGCGCAGCCCTATGATCCCAATCCTGGGGAGGTTGAAAACAGGAGCATAGCTATAACTCCAGGCTATGTAGTGAGACCCTATACCAAATACATTTTTTTTTTTTCTTGTTTCAGAACCTTTGTTTATTCACTCATTTTTATGGCTGACTCAGCCCGCCCCGAGGGCAGGGCTGGCACAGCATGCGGTGCCAGGGATTGAACCGCAGTCCCTGAAGCCGCCCAAGCTTTCCCAAGCAGGTGCTTTAGACCACTGAGCCATCCCGCCAGGCCCCCACAAATACATTTTTTAAAAAATGGAATGAAGCCGGGCGTGGTGGCTCACGCCTGTAATCCCAGCACTTGGGAGGCTGAGACAGGAGGATTGGTGGGAGTTCGAGACCAGCCTGGGCTACAAAAGTGAGCGCAGGACCAGCCTCAACTGCATAGCGAGACCCTGTCTCAAAAAGACTAACTAACTAAATAAATAAATAAATAAATATAAATAAAAATAAAAAATGGAATGAAATAAAACTTGGACCAGGGGGCCCAGCAGGATGGCACAGTGGTCTAAAGCACCTGCTTGGGGAAGCTTGGGTGACTTCAGGGACCGCAGTTCGATCCCCAGCACCACATGCTGTTCCAGCCCTGCCCTCGGGGTGGGCTGAGCCAGCCATAAAAATGAGTGAATAAACAAACAAAGCTTCTGAAACAAGAATAAAAATAATAAAAAAAAAAAAAAAAAAAACTTGGACCAGTCATGCTGGCACATACCTATAATACCAGCACACGGGAAGTGGTGGTAGAAATGCTGCAAGTTTAAGGTCAGCCTAAACTGAGGTCCTGAGTTTGATGCCTAGTACCACATGCCAGCCCCCAGAACGCCAGGTGCATTGTGCTAGCCCCAAGACAATGCTTGGTGGCACACACTTGTAATGCTAGTACCAGGGTAGCTGAGACAGAAGGATAACTGTGAATCCAAGCTGCATAGTGTCTCTATGCAGTATCTGCTGTATCTACAACAACAAAAATAAATAAATAAATAAAAATAAACCACATAGCAAGATCTTTTCTCAAAAGACAAAAATGAACAATAAATTAAAAAAACTTGGACTAGGGCTATGGCTCAGTAGTGGAGTGCTTACCTAGCAGATAAAAGGCTTTGGATTCTATCTCCAGCACCAAAAAAGTTTGCTTTTTTTTTTTTCAAAGTATAAAACAGAGAGTTACCATGTGACTCATTAATTTTACTCTTAAGAATATTGCCAAGAGAAATTAAGATTGATGTCCACACAAGATCAGGTACACTAACATTCAGAGTACCATTATTATTATTACTATTTTATTATTATTTTTTTTTTTTTGTGGGACCAGGGTTCGAACTCTCAACCTTGCACTTGCCCAGCAGGCACTTGTGCCTCGGAGCTATCTCCCCAGCCCCCAGAGTACCATTATTATAAGCATCAAGTAGAAAGAACTCAAAGTATTCATCACCCGAGGGATAAAGTGTGGTATATCTGCACAATGAATATTCTTCACTTACACAAAACATGAAAATACTGTTACATGCTACAATATAAATGAAACTTGCAGCTTGAAAACATTGTTGGTGAATCCATAGGACTTTGCATCCTCAATTTACATGGGCATCCAGAATAGGCAAATCTAAAGTTAGAAAATAGAATAACGGTGTCTTAGTTACTTTTTACTCGTTGCTGGGACAAATACCAGACACTCAAGATGAAGGAAGGAAAGGTTTATTTAGTTCAGTTTGTGGAGGTTTCAGTCCATATTCAGCTGGCCCAAGGCTGAGTGGAACAGAGCAGAGAGCATCCAGTTCATGGCAGCAGAACAGCAACAGAATGGTGTCAGAAGTAGCCCACCAAACAGGGCAGCAGAGAGCAACAGCTCGAGTCTGTCTCTTTGCCTCTCTTTATTTTTTTTTTTTTACAGGACGTTTTATTCTTTTTTTTTTTTTTTTTTTTTTTTTGGTGCCAAAGACCGAACCCAGGGCTTCCAGCTTGTTAGGCAAGCATTCTACCGCTGAGCCAAATCCCCAGCCCCTCTTTGCCTCTCTTTATATTACATCCAGGCTCTCCGCCTTAGCCTCCACCTTAGGCTACACCCATAATCCCAGAAGTACTCCGACCTGTAATCCCATCAGTACTAAAACCCATAATCCCAGGATCACAGATCAAGTCTCAAACTCTGGAAGTCCCCGCCCAATGACTACATGAGGCTTGGGGGGGGGGCAACTAGATATAAACCATAACAAATGGTTGCTGGGATTGTGGTGAGGGAGAAATGGGAAAAGACTGCTAATAAGTGAAGAGTTTCTTTTTGAGGAGATGAAGCTGTGGTGATAGTTTTTTAACATAGTGAATATACTTGAAACCACTGTGTTTTATTTTAAAAGGGTAAATTTTGTACTCTGAATTCCAGCTCAATAAAGTTGTTGTAAGGATAATAATGGGTCAGAGGCTGGGGAAGTAACTTAGTAAAATAAGCACTTGCCTGGCAAGCACAAGTTCAATCCCTGGATCTGCAAAAAAAAAAAAAAAGAAAAAAGAAAAAAAGAAGAACAATAATGTGCCAGTAAGGGTATACACCTGTAATTCTAGCACTCTGGGAGGCTGTGGCAGGAGAATTACAAGTTTGAACCTAGCCTGGGCAATTTAGGGCCTTACCTAGACACTGTCTCAAAATCAAAAATAATCAAACAGGCTGCAGCTAGGTACAAGAACCCTAGATTTCATCTCCAGTATTGCCAATAATAGTAGTTATAGTAAATAATAACAGGACATTAAAATTATGTTTTATAAATAAAGTGATACATATGGCTAAGTACAATTTCTTGCTAGAGGGTGTTTTGTTTACACTGTACATTGTTCTCTTGCTCAGGCTATAACTACTCCTGCTATGGCAGTCAGTCATATCATGTTGGAATCATATAAAAAGTATATTCTAGTGTCTTTGATATTACTTGGGAAAGTACAACAACTACCAAAATATACATCTCAAATTGTGGGTAGATTCATTAAGGTAAGTTTTTAACATCAAGTTGATTTTCTTGCATGTTCATAAATACATATAGTAATTGTATTGCTAGAGTTCTATAATCTTATTTCATAGTAATACAGCTCTCGGCAGTGTCAGATTAATAGATATTTATGAAATGTATTTTGGGAGCCAGGGAATGCAACTGAGTTGATCTGTGCACATTGTGTTCTCCTGGTTGGCAGGGTACATGCTTCAGGAACTGACTCCAGACCTGGGGTATTTATGGTTATAAATAGGGTTTTTTTTGTTTATTTATTTATTTTTTTGAGACAGGGGCCTCACTATGCAGTTCAGGCTGGCCTTGAGCTCACTTTTTGTATCCCAGGCAGGTCTCAAACTCGCACCGATCCTCCTGCCTCAGCCTCCCAAGTGCTGGGATTACAGGTGTGCGCCACCATGCCTGGCCTATGGTTATAAATGTTAAAGCCCCTTATTTTCATTGTTGTACTTCTTCATTACATTTTAGCCAAAATACTGAAAAAGCAGTGCTGATTTGTTTGAATGCTGAACTTGCCCAAGTGTTAAATCTTATCAGAGCTCTTGCTGGAGAACCACAAGCTTTGCCCACTGCACTTTTGTTCCTCACTTTTGTTCCAACTTTGGGACATTTAGAGAATAAATTTTTCTTTAAACTCATGCTTGTGGTGCGTGCGTGTGTGTGTGTGTCCTTAAAAAAAGTAGTTCCAAAACATTATGAGGTTATAGTCATTTTAGTAATAATTTTACCCTGATCATCGTTGTACAGAGCTCAGAACTTTAGGCAAGAGAATTTCCTTATAGCACAAAGCAAAAATTTAAAAATACATATTTATGAATAAGTGTTCAAACAGTACAGAAAATCATAAAGAAAAATCCTCTGTGTTAAAGACATACCTTCTGCTGCAAGCAAGATAGCAGGTGTCTATTGAGAGCCCTGTTGCATTTCTTTTTTTTTTTTTTTTTGTGGGACCAGGGTTCGAACTCACGACCTTGCACTTGCCCAGCAGGCACTTGTGCCTCGGAGCTATCTCCCCAGCCCCTGTGTTGCATTTCTTAAGGCTCTGCTGCCTGGTGATCTGCAAGAGCAATGGATGAGGTGGTGTAGAACAGCCGTTCTCAAATCACTGTGAGAACTAGCTGGTTAAAAAAAAAAAAAGAAAAAAAAACTATCTGGGGTCCTTCCAGTGGTGCCTGAGCCAACCTGTTGTAGAGGGAATGTCTCTATAAATTATACCTTCATGGCTTAGGGCACCATTCATAATGATTTATAATTTATTTATAATAATATCATAAATGTTGAAAAGGACACATAGATTTCAGAGAGAAGCAGCAGGTTTCAGTCCAGTATTTGCTTGTTTGTTGGTCATGCACTTTAGGACCATTTCACATTCTCTTGGACCTCCCTTTACCTTAAATCCTTAACAAGTAGCACTGTACCTAGTAAGACTGGCTACTAGCAGCATTAGTGTGCCTAGTAAGATTATATGTGTCTGTTTGAGAGAAAGCTGAAAATGTTTGCCTTGTTTTTTCCAGTGTAATTTGTCAACAGAAAGAAACAAGACCACTAGAAAAAAAAGCATGTGTATTTTCACTAAAGTGAGTGGATTTTCACTTGCTTTTTAGTTATTTGCTCTGTGCTATAAAGTTTTATTGACAATAAATCACTCCATAGTGAGTTTCTATCCTTGATCTTAAAAACCACACATTTGGGGCCTGGCGGAATGGCTCAGTGGTCTAAAGCGCCTGCTTGGGAAAGCTTGGGCGGCTTCAGGGACCGCGGTTTGATCCCCGGGCACCACATGCTGTGCCAGCCCTGCCCTTGGGGCGGGCTGAGCCGACCATAAAAATGAGTGAACAAGCAAAGGTTCTGAGACAAGAAATAAATAAATAAAATAAAAAATTCTTAAAAAAAGAAAAGAAAAGAAAAACCAAGATGGTTAAAAAAAAAAAAAAAAAAACACACATTTTCTCAGTGCAGTGGTACATTCCTGTCATCCCAGCTACTTGGGAAATTGAGGCAGGAGGATCACAATATAGAGGCCAGTCTAGGCAATTCACTAAGACCTTTACTCAAAAAGGGATGAGTATGTAGCATTTGTTTTGGATAAATTATCATATGTTAGAAATAAGAGTTTATTCAAAATGCAGTGCCATAAATTTCTTTTATTTTTGCTTCATATGCAAATTTTACTCCTCTAAAACTTTGACATTTTCCTACTTTCAGCCTCTCAGCAATGCATACCATGAGCTAGCACAAGTTTACTCAACCAACAATCCCTCAGAACTCCGGAACTTGGTAAATAAGCACAGTGAAACTTTCACACGTGATAACAACATGGGCCTGGTGAAGCAGTGCTTATCTTCCCTCTATAAGAAGAATATTCAGAGGCTAACAAAGGTGAGACGAGTGAACACTGCCCACTGATGGCATCTCTAGATTCTTTTGGATTTTCTTTCTCCTCTTCTCAGCAATGAGGAAGCAAGCATAGGGATAAAGAGTAGCAGGATTTCTGTAGAGAGATTTTTCTTTGTGGCTGGATTTTTAGTTTGATTGGTACCTTTTGGTCTTTTCAGGGCTAGAGCAGGGTATTTGAGAAGAGGAGCAGGTGAAGAGGAAGAAAGGTAGGAAATATAGCTACACTGGGAGTAGAGAAAGTAGCCTTAGTGGGGGTCATCAGTTCTAGATGGGCTGCTGGGAGCAATAGTGAAAACTAGCCTTGGGTGTTCCCAGGCTGTGCTTTTCTCTGCTTGACCTTCTGTAAACATCATGTGACTCTGATGTGATTTTTGCCAGAGTTATATAAGCCATGTACAGTTGAATCCTAGGATATAGGTAAATTATAATCTTTAAGATGAAAATAATTTTTTTTTATTGTTAATAACTCAAAATATGTTCATGGGCTGGAGAGATAGCTCAGTGGTCTGAGGGCCTACCTGGCAAGTACAAGGACCTGGGTTCAATTCCCAGTACCTCATACCATGTGGGCCACTGACACAAGGCATGGTGGCTCATGCCTGTAATCCTAGCACTGGGGAGGCTGAGAGAGGAAGATCAGTATGAGTCCAAGCTGTGTAGTGAGTCCCTGTACCAAATAAGTAAATATAATCATGTAAAAAATAGATACATCTATATATTTGTGTTAAAGCAGCGCAGGGAAGTACAAAAAAAATCTGTGTTAAAAAGGCATATATTGCAAGCAGTAGGAATCTTACTGAGGGAAGTATAAACACAGTGCATTACTTCTTTTCTGGTGGCCAAAGTCTGGTCACAGAGCCAGCAAGCCATGTACCACTGGAAAGGATGTAGTGATCCCTTCCCTGAACAGCTGCCAGGCTGCCCACCAGTGGAAAGGAATGATAGATTTGGCAACTTGAGGATCCAGAGAAGGTAACCTCCCACAAGAAACTAGAAAGAGCAGTGAGATGGGATAGATGGGATTGGATGTGGGCAGGCCATGCAAAGACAAAGGCTCCTGAGGAGGAAAAGAAAGGTGAAGAGGAACCACTGAACAAGAGAAAGAATTCACCCTCCAGATAGGAAGGGAGCATAAAAAGAGCTTCCTGACCCACTTCAGAAAATCAGCAAAGAATCTGTAAGAAGTTACTTTGTAAGAATGAAGTGGGGCTAGGATTTGGTCCAGATGTAGAACACTTGCCTAGTGTCTGCAAGATTTAATCTCTGGCAAAACACACACACACACACACACACACACACGCAGAAAATATATAAAAAGTAACTCAAGGTAGATAAAAGCTGGGCATGGTGACATTAGCAACTCAGTAAGACCCTATCTCAAAATACAAAAAGGGTTTAGAGCATGGAACACTTGCAGTCATAGCACTCAGGGAGGCTGAGCCAGAAGAATTACAAGTTTGAGATCAGCCTGGGTAACTCAAGTGACTGAGACCTCATCTCAAAATTGAGCTGAGGATGTAGCCTAGTGCAAAGGCCCTAGTTTTAAGTCCCAGGATCATAAAAATAAGGATTCAAAAATAAAAGTGATCTTTTGAACCAGAGAAAGACCACCTTGACCTATAGACTAAAAGAGATCAATTTAAGAAATGTAATGGTAGACTGTGGAGATAGCTCAGTGGTCTAAGCACCTGCCTGGCAAGTGTCAGGTTCTGGGTTCAATCTGCAGTACTACATGTTGTGCTGGCCCTGGAACCCTAGGTATGCCATGCCTGCCTCAAAACCAGGCATGGTGGCACATACCTGTAATCCTGTAATCCCAGCACTGGGGAGCCTGCAAGGAGGATAGCTATGAGTGTGAACTATGTAGCAAGACCCTATATCAAGTAAATAAATCAATAAATGATTTTTTTAATGAATGAGAGAAAGATAATGGTTTAGCTAGGTGAGAGGTGAGGTATATTGCATGAGACTGAGGCTAGAAGATTGTAAATTTGAGACCAGCATAGGGAATTTAGCAAGACCCTGTCTAAAAATAAAAATGGCCAAGGATATAGCTCAGTAGCTCTCTGGTGAAACACTCAACCATAGTTCATCACTTTTTTAAAGGAATGTCTACAGCCACATAGGGGCCTTACTGGCTGAAGACAGTGACAGATAAGGGTTTATCTTGTTAAAGTTTTGATCTGCCACCTTAACTGTTGAGAGATTACTCTGTATTGACATCTTGAGAACATTATTTTAGATCCCTCGTGTGTGTGTGTGTGTGTGAGAGAACATTCTCAACCAAGTGTAATTGAAATATTTATGTGCATTTTTTCTATCTTGCTGTTTTTGTTCCATATGTCATGTATCTCATTCCATGACAACACAAGCCAGTTTCACAGCTTATGTAGACACATCGCTCATAATTTATCCATCTAGTCCTCTGTTTCAGTTCTAAAATAGAAAAAATTGTGTTCAACCAGTTATATATTTTTTAAAATTAGGAAAATAGGGCTGGGTAGATAGCTCAGTAGAACAGGTCCTTGCCTGGCAAGCGCAGGGTCCTGAGTTAAATCCCCAGTACGGCAAAAAAAGAAAAAAAAAATTAGGAAAATATCCTTAGTTCCTTGGATCATAGTTCAAAACTTTAGTGTATATGTAGTTCCTCTTTCTCTCTTTCTGTCTTTCTGTCTTTCTTTCTTTCTTTCTTTCTTTCTTTCTTTCTTTCTTTCTTTCTTTCTTTCTTTCTTTTTTCCTGGCTTATCAAGAATTTGGGTCAAGGAGCTAGCTCAGCAGCACGAGCAACTGCCTGGCAAATACAAGGTCATGATGTTGATCCCCTGTAACCTGGTCCCCCTCATCTTCGACCCAAAAAAAATGAATTTGAGGCAGAGGATGTAGCTCTATGGTGTAGAGTATTTCCCTAGCATGTGTTCCACCTCCAGCCCTGTCCCTCCCCATTTTTTAAAGACTGTAGGTTTAACATGCCCAGCTCTGAAAATGTCATTATAAATATTGCTAGTTGCCATTAAGAAAAAATTCTTATTTTAGAGGGAGGGAGTGTTTTCATCAGATTCAAGCAAAGCATTTGTAAACATCCATTTCCTTCAGGCATCAAAAGTATATAGTCTTTTCTGTTTGGTTTGTTCCTCTTTTGTTTAAAATTTTCTTTCAATTTTGATGGATGAGTGTGATTTTTTAAAATTTTATTTTAAAAGGTAATACATTTGTAATAAAACAAAGATCCCCATCTCATTTCTATGTCCCAACCGTTCTTTTATTTATTTATTTATTTATTCATTCATTCATTCATTTTGCATTCTTGGGGTTCAAACCCCAGGGCCTCTCACATTGTAGGTCAGGGCTGTACCACAGAGCTACATCCCCGTACCCTCTCAGCCATTCTTGTCTTTTCTGCAGAAGCAGCTCAGGGTTACAAGGCAGTCTCTTCAGGTCTCTGAAATATGCTCCGTGTACACACAAACACATGCACACATCCACATAGGTAAACAAGCAGTCTTTCACTTATGTTCATCTACACAGATGTCAGCATACCAAGTACACCAGTAAGCAGCTTCCTTTCTGTGTAGTAATGATGAATATATTTTGGATTCCTTTTCAGTTCATAAGTTGTCCTCACTTTTTCTTTTTCTAGCTTTATAGTAGTTCATTTGTATGTCTATAGGTAATTTAACAAAACAGTGTTCTTGTTTTATGTTTGATTAACTCTATTTCTGACTTTTAGACTTTTTTAACACTATCATTACAAGATATGGCAAGTCGTGTGCAGTTATCTGGGCCTCAGGAGGCAGAAAAGTATGTCCTACACATGGTAAGTGTTTTCATTTAAAAAAAAAAAAAAGAAAAGAAAAGAAAAAGAAAAAGTAGTGGATTATTTCCCTGTGAAAGTGCCAAGTATTCATTAGGGATGAAGTAAAAAACAAGGATGGGGGTTGAAGAGATATCCAGAGTCAACCCATGGTGACATTTTGGTCTACTTATACATTGGATCTTTTAGTTATTGTTTTATTAGTCAGATTTGTATTTGTATAATACTTGAGAAAACTAAAGAAACCTAAAAGTGTACTTAGGCCACAGTTTTGGATATTGGAGTCCAAAATGGGGTAGCACCCCCTTAGGTTTGGCTTCCGGTAGCACATCATGGCAGGACCACATGTAGAACCAGTCACATCTCAAACCAGAGCAGAAAGGGAAGGACTCCACAGTTCCCTTCAGGCCCCCCTGAAATGGTTCAAGGATTTCCCACAGGCCCTTCAGGCTCATAGGTCTACCATGTCCCTGTTAGTAGCACATTGTATATCAAACCTTCAGTTATCTTTTGGGGACATGCAGATAAATGGTATTGAAATCATAGCATTATTATACTCATATGATTTATCCTGTTGGTTCCTATTTGTGTTCTTTATTTACTACATTTACACATTTTTATTACCAGGTTTTCTAACCCTCATAAAACATAATTTCATGTAAACACTCAAGAAGTGTTTCAGATATACAGAGAGGCATAAAAGACTATGTAATATTTTGTTCTTCTCTGATAAGATCTCCAGCTTGCTCCAGCTGTACACGAAGGCACCCTACAAGAAAGGTTAAATAGTGTGCTTAGTGATACTGACTTAACATTCTGACTAACTCTGTAAGCTCACTGACCAGTAGTGGTGTTTGATTTTGTGTAGTACTGGCATAGTGGACACTTGGACAAATACCAGTATACTTAGCACACAGCCTCAGAAATAAAATTCCACTAACACACTGATACCCCCTTTGTTCCACTTAGTTGCATCTCTCCACTGTCCCCATATATGTAGTTCAGGGTAGCTTTGACCTCACTATGCATCCAGGCTGGCTTCAAACTTACAGCAGTCCTCCTGCCTCAGTGTCCCAAGTACTGGGATTATAGGCATGCACCACCATGACTGGCTACTTCTCACTTTTTGTCTTCATGGTTATGATGTGGTTGTGATGATCAGTCAAATGAATCCCCAGAGTCAGCAGTGATAGACAAGTATTCTTGAAGATTCAAAAGATAATTGCCACTGACTATTAGGATTTCACTTTCTAAAGTACAACACAATATTAAATTGTATCTCACAGAGACATTTAAAAATGCCAGAGCCAGGGGGATGTAACTCAGTGGTACTCACCTTTCTAGCATGTGCAAGTCCTGGATTTCATCTGCAGCATCTCCCATACTCGTCATAAAAACAGGGATACTTGAACAATATACTGTTGTAATGTTTTGGTGTTGGTGCCAAAAGGAATGACGAGAAACCCGATGAATTTAGCTCAGAGGACTCACTGAGATTTGTCTCTCTGGAAGTGAGCCTCAACCCACAGAAGAATCTTATTTTTATTGAATACCAAAGGACAGCCTATAGAATTTGTATAACTGCTTTAGGGAATGCAGACTAGAGACCACTACTTTTATCACCATTTACCTAACATCAGGTTAATACAAATGTTAATTGAAACATTTCAAGCAGAGGAGGAGACAACCAGTAACATCCCAGGCAAGGGAAAAGACAACAATCAAGGAGCCATTAGAATAAACAGGTTATCTGTTTTTTTTGAATCTAGGTTTTAGGAATCCCCAAGTAACCCCTTATAGCTGTCCTTGGGCTTTATTGTTTTTTACTTAAGAATATCTCTATATCTCTCTCTCTCTTTTTTTTTAATGCTATAAGATGATTTTTTTAAGCATTAGGGTAAGGGCTGTAGACTTTTGATCCTTAGCTTTTTGTTGAATCTATCCTCGTTGTCAAAGTGTACAGGATATATAAAGAGTATAGGGATAACATATACAGATCTCTACATTTTTATCAAACCATGAGAACACATGAAAAGGATTAAGGTTTTTAATGCCATTAGAGATATTTTGTAACAAGTCAATTTTGTTTTCATAAAATGGAAGTTATATAAAATGAAGAAGTACTATAGTCACACTTTAAACAAGGTTGATATTGTAGATTAACAATTTGACTTTGTAACTTAATAACAGCTTGTTTTAAACCATTTATCTTATTTTTTAACTCTAAGCCTATATGTCTTTGAGAAGTCTATATTTGTTTTAAGTCCTTGTGCCATTGTTGCACAAAATGAAAACAGTTTGTATTTTTTGACTCAATGTGACTCTGGCGGTAGCAGTTTTGGATGTGAAGGCTATCATGAGTTTAAGCTTTTTTTGTTTTTTAATATCTGTAGCATGGAAAAGGAGTCATGAGTGATATAGTTGTATCAGAAGTCAGAATCTGATCCTTGTCCTGAGAATATAAATATTATCTCTAGAAAAATTAAAGGTAATAGAAGAATTTAAACATGTATATAAAAAACAATTGTGACATGTAATGGTATCATTAGGAGGGTTTTAACAACTAGGTCTTATAAGCAACAGGTGAAGGGGGTAAACACATGCCTGAGTAATAATGTAGTATTTTTATCTTAATTCCTTCCCCTTTGTCATCTGGGCAGAGCCATAAGAGCTATAATCTATGACACTTCTATTGGAAGTATTAACTAACTCCCAGACTGCTATGTGGGATTTATGGGCGATGACCAACTCTAGCTTTTTTTAGGCTGAAAGGGGTTGTAGTTGGGAATCGGCAGTCAGAGATATTCTCTAGAGGTTTTATATAAAGGCCCTCGATAGACACCAGGCATTTTTACCTTGGGTAGGTAGACTAGCTTAGGCCCTTTTATTTATAGTCTGACAGTTTATTGTAAGTCCCGCTAGCTTTAGTTACAATTATCTCTAAATTTTGCTAAGTCATAAAAACTAGGATGCCTTATTTTTTTTCTTTTTAGTTGTCTTTGTGAGAGAACAGTAACATCAGCAAGCTAATTTAATTTACATGTTTTATTTTAATTTTTGAGGTATAACTGGAAGGAAAGTCAGGGTCAGAGAAAAGCAAAGAGACCTGTGTCAATGTCTAGTAAAAGGGCTGGGGTTTTTTTTTGTTGTTGTTTTTTTGTTTTGTTTTGTTTTTTTTGGTCATGATTTTTTAGGGCTCTTCCGTGGAGATGACAGAGGCTGTCTGGCCAGAGGGAGCCCTCAGGCCCCGTGCCCGTTAGTCCTACTGGACCTTTTGGGAAGCTGAGTCTGAGCTCTGGGGCCTATGCCTCAGAGTATAGTCTCACTTCTAGCAACTGCTTTGGCAGTCAGGGCATGGCTTGTGGGCCTCCTGAGACAATCCCTCTTATTTTGGCCTGGCTTTTAACAGCCATAGCAGGTGAACTTTATCGTTGCTGGGCTCTTTTTGGAGCCAAGAGAATTAGACCTTTGGATTTGAAACTGTAATAAGGCAGCTAATTTTTATCTCTTTTGTATTTTTTCTCTGGTTTTTTCCTAGTTTTAATTTTAGGAAATTTATTTTTTAGTGTCCTAAAAAGTATCAAGTGTGTTTTTTTATTAATCAGAGATTTTATATCAGAATGTTTATACTTACTCATTTTTTAGGTTTTATTTATTGAGCTGGTACCCAAATTATTTTTTTAGTATCTGTAATGACACAAGCAAAACCTCTTTTCCATCTCTGAATAACTCCTAGAACCCATTGATCAATATCATTTAGAAAGATAACGGGCTATTGCAAAGGAACGCTCACTTCCTTTGTCCAGTGACAGTCTGTAGCAGAAGATCCAAAAAAAAAAAAAAAGATCCATCTGGCAGCTGATTTAAAAAATTTAATGTGAATAAAACTTTGTGTTATTAACCTAGGTATATTTATATATATATTTTTATACTATTCTCCCTTTTTGTTTAATGAACATTTAAAGCTTAATATATTAGTATGGTATTACTTTTATATCTAATGGCTGTATCCTTTTTGTTGGATGATTAAGACCAATTTAAAATAAGACCTGTATAAATACAAGTATAACTTTTGTTATCTGACAAGTTTAGCCAAATCTCAGGATTTATCTTGGAACCGTGTATTGGACATAAAATGGAACTGCCATTTTTGAACAACTGTGGATATTTTAGCATTTTAATCCTTAGAGAATGTTAGCAAAAACAATTATACAATTTTATACAAAAACTTAGAAATCTAGCCGGGCGTGGTGGCGCACGCCTGTAATCCCAGCACTCGGGAGGCTGGGGCAGGAGGATCGCTGTGAGTTCGAGACCAGCCTGGGCTACAAAAGTGAGCTCAAGGCCAGCCTGAACTGCATAGTGAGACCCTGTCTCAAAAAGACAAAAAAAAAAAAAAAAAAAAAAAAAAAAAAAAAAAAAAAAAAAAAAAAAA